>OMLF01010245.1:0-34785 GCA_900302615.1 Holocentrus rufus
GAGGACAGCTAACGCCTTGCCGAGCTCTATTTTATCCCTCCTGCTTGCCTCCCTTCTTACTATAGCTGCCCTGTGTCTCCTCGTGCAAGATCCCGCCCCCTCCTTGTCATCTCTATGGCGTGTGTGTGTGTGTGTACACGTGTCAAAGGATTGCTGTTGCAGAGATACAGAAAAGACACAGCCACATCTTTTTCCAACTCAAAAGAATCACGTTCGATTTGCCACAAAACAGTCAGCAGGGATGAAATGATTTCTTCATTTTTATTTATTTTTTTTTTTTTGATACTCCAATTTGCTTCTAATGGGAGATTGATGCGTTTCTTGCTTTTCTGTGTTCCTGATCACATCCCTGAGTCAGTCATTACTACAGAGGCTTACTTCTGCAGTTCTTGACAAGACAGCAATAACAGCTCAACAAAATAACATGACAGTGTGATTTGTGATTTTTGTACTGCACTATCTACACTGGGTTTGCTCTAGACCTGGGCCAAATATTACTTGCACGTAATTGTTGCCATTTGTTTTAATTGACTTGGAGCACCGGGCAAGTGGAGGTTACCGCTTATGGACACTGGAGATTGTGTCTAAAACAGAAATATATATTCACACCAATTCGATCATTTAATATGGCACACTTTGGTACTCCCACCACGGTAAAAGAGGCTCTAATAATTATTGGCAAATGCTATTCGACCCCGGTCTGATTTGCTCCAGCATTCCCAATGCGAAGGTCACAGCGCTCTCGAGGTGTCACAGCAGAACGGTGTAATCTTTTCTCTGCAGTGGATGCCTGTCTTTTCTCCCTCATCCCCCATTTTGGTTGTTGTTCTCATCTCTGTTCTTATCGTTGTGTGTAGTGTGACTCCCAGTCGCTCCTCCCTCCCTCGTCTTTGCTCGCCGCTGTGTGTCCCTCCTCACTCTGGTTCTCCTCTGCTCCTCCCTGTGTTACCCAGGTCCAGCCACATGGGCCATGGCCACCTCCAAACCCGACATCATGATCATCTTACTCAGCAAACTGATCGAGGAGGGGGACAGCTTCTACAAGGTCAGAGAACAGAGCCTCCAAATTAAAATAGCTTTCAGTGTGTGAATTCAAAAGAAGTCATCTGTTAGTTTTAGTGAACAGTCTTTTGCACCAAAATTCTGGAATGCATTTTCCTTTAAAGGGCTCAAACATCGATGTGTGGAAAAATCAAATAATCAAACTGTTTTGCTTTGTTTCCTCACATGCTGAACATGGTCCTTTCTTCTGGGATTTTAGCATCTGAAGAATTTCTCTGATATCTTTTTTTTATCCTAGTATGAGCCAGATATCTGAGTATCCATATCAGTGCAAAACAAGCTTTTCTGAGAATGAATCATAAACAAACCTAATAGTGAATGTATGTTTGTCATTTTATCTTTACTATTTTGTATTCGATTTTTATTTCATTGTGACATGGGGAAACAAGCTGTCTTTGTGTGTGTGTCCAACAGAAGGGGAAGGTGAAGGAGGCAGCCCAGCGTTACCAGTACGCCCTCAAAAAGTTCCCACGCGAGGGCTTCAGTGAGGACCTCAAGACATTCAGGGAACTCAAAGTGTCGCTCTTCCTCAACCTGTCCCGATGTCGGAGGAAAATGAACGTAAGTCACTAGAGGTCCAACACTGCTGAAAATCACCATACTGTCAGCTTTTTAGGATTTAAGAAAAATAACCTTCTTTTCAGATTGAGAGCCGTGTGCTTTTGAAATTATATGGATCCTGTAATCCTTAACTACAAATAAAAACATGAAAGCAATCAAAATTGGAGTCACAAGGCTTTTTCCTTATACAACTGAAAATTATAAAAATTAATGCTGATGCCCGTATTCTTCTATATTCTGGTATATGTTGGATGTTGTTCAACAGTGTTCTTTTCATCTCAATTTCTCCAGGACTTTGGGATGGCTGAGGAATTTGCTACCAAGGCGCTTGAACTGAAACCAAAATCTTATGAGGCGTACTACGCCAGGGCTCGCGCCAAACGTAGCAGCAGGTACCTGATTTTTTTTTTCTGTGGATTGCAGCTATTAACTATATTCATCATTTACTCGTTGCTATGGATTTTAAAGAATGGTCTGTCTCGCTCGCTTAGAGAGAACATTTTCTATTTTTTCACTATCTCTTGCTTACATGCACATACAGTAGACTCCCACTTACTTTCATACAGGGTTGGATTTCTGTATGGTTTATCATTTCTGTTATTAGACATTTTGGCAATGTAAATTTTTCTTTCCAATTAATATTATTTTCCTCGTTCCAGACAATTCCCTGAAGCCTTAGAGGACCTGAGTGAAGCCATAAAGCAGTGCCCCAACAACCGAGAGATCCAGCGGCTGCTTCAGAGGGTAGAGGAGGAGTGTCGCCAGCTCAACCAGGAGGAGCATCAGCAGCCGGAGCTCGAGTTGGAACCTCCTCCCTCCCCTCCTCCTACGCCTCCCCCTGAAGAGGAGGAGTCCCTGTCCCTGTCCATGCCTCTCCCTCCTCCCCCAGAGCCCCGTTTGGAGGACATGGAGTCCGTCCAGGACCTGTTTGAGGACGAGGACTACCTGGAGCAGGAGCTGGAGGCCATGTCGATGGGCTTGCCCCCGCCGGAGTCTCTCTCCAACCCTTCCAGCCTGCCCATCATTCAGAGCCCGCCACTCTCACCCACACACCCCGATCAGATCTACTTAGCCGGAGGTTCCCCCATGGGCCAGCCCTACGAGTATCACCCCACCTCCTCGTCCATGTCCTCCCCGACCCGTGGATCGTACCAGCCCACATCTCCTTCCCTGTCCCCAACGCACCAGAACTCCCACTACCGACACAGCCCACCTCATACCTCCCCGGTACACCAGCCGTCCTACCGCTTCAGCCCCCCTCCGATGGGCAGTGGGGGGCAAGTGATGGACCACCAGAGCCCACCGCCCTCCCCCTTGCGTCGGGCCGCGCAGTACAGAGCCAGCCCGCCAGTGGAGAGTGTTTGCCTGTACAGGTCCCAGTCTGGCTCTCCTGTGCGCTACCAGACAGAGCAGCTACCTGGCCGTCCCAAGTCTCCCCTGTCAAAGATGAGCAGCCAGCGCTCCTTCCAGCTGAGTTCACAGCCCTCCCTATCCTCGCAGCACCACCAAGCCCAAGGTCTACGCCTGCAGCCCTCCATAGCCCAAATAGTCCGCACCAACCAGCCCAGCAACGTGATGGGCAACAGCGGCTACGGTGGCCAGATGGGCCACCCCATGGGTGGCCGATACCAAGGGGGTTCAGTGGACGTGGAGAGCCGTCTGGTGTACCAGCCCTCCCTGGATGGACGGCCCATGTCCCAGGTCCAGGCCAGCCTCAGCGCTGGGGCCCTCTGTCAGCACGGGGGCCGAGGAGGGGTTATGGAGTCGAGCCTGTTGAAGGATGAGCTACCCCAGCGCCCCTCCTCTGCCTACCGCGCCAGCAGTGGGGGCCCGGGGGGCATCCGTTACAGCCAGACGCCTCAAATTAGCCGCAGCCAGTCAGCCGCCTACTACCCGGTCTCCGAGCATGTGTTGGAGCGCGCCAACGCCATGCCCCAATGCCAGCTGGGCTCCCCCGAGATCCCCCATATGGTGAGACGCCCTGTCAGTGCCAATACTACTGAGATGAAGCAGCATGTGCCCACCCCCAGGCCTCTCATCCATTCCCAGAGTGTAGGCCTGCGCTTCTCCCCCTCCAGCAACAACATCTCAACTGGATCCACCTGTAACTTAGCCCCGGGCTTCAGGCCTTCCTCTTCCATTCAGCAGATGGAGATCCCCCTGCAAGCCACGTACGAGCGCACCTGTGATGACATCTCTCCCATCTCTCCCTCTCAGGGGGGCAGCGGGGGGCTGTACCAGGGCGAGACCACCCGTTCTCGGACCACGCCCTTCATGGGCATCATTGACAAGACGGCGCGGACTCAGCAGTACCTGCACCAACCTTCACGGTCCTGGGCCATGACCTCCATGGACTCTGCCATCAGCCCCACCTCGCCCGGCCAGCTGGTCCAGCAAGGCTCCACCTATAGTCCTCCCAGCTCGCTGGGCAACATTGCCTACTACAACAAGACCAACAACGCCCAAAACGGACACCTGCTGGAGGAGGACTACTACACCCAGTCCCAGCCCCCCTCACTGGGCAAGTTGGCCAATGGCTCCCGTGGCAGTGGGGACATCCTGGAACGGGTCAGCCAGGTGCCCACCTACCCGGACGTGAAGGTGGCCAGGACTCTGCCCGTGGCGCAGGCCTACCAGGACAACATGTACCGCCAGCTCTCTCGTGACTCCCGGACCCAAGGCCCCACCTCCCCCATCAAACCAAAGAGACCATTTGTGGAATCGAATGTGTGATGGCCTGCCTGTGGTTGGTTGGTTGGACTGGGCTTGCTAGTGGGAGTGAGAGGAGAGAATATTTAGCTGACCCTTGTGTATGTGACATGGATGGACTCGTCTAAAAGAACTCATGAGAGACAGTACAGTTCCACTCACAGAGAGAAAACCACACAGTCTGCACACACACTTAGGGTATTTGACATACATGATAATACTACTAACAAATGTGAGAAGGGATTATTTCATTATCATATTCTGCACACAAGTAGGATACCCAGGAGGGTCCTATGTTCTCATCTCATACCGAATCAAAGACCAGTGCACTTCCAAAAGGTTGTGTGGCACAAAGTTCCCACAGGTGAACGCTATGTGTGGGACTGTGAGAGTTAAAGTACTAATCATTGAACTCTCTCTACTTGTGGACTATGTATCCATCTTCTGTTCTTTCAAAGTGTGCTCTTAACCAAGGTTGCTAGTAGGCTCTACTCTATGTAATACAATATTATATGTTCAATACTGTACATTGCTCAGAAAATACAAATGGCTCAACAACTCAGTACTTAGAGAAAAATGACAATATTTATAATTAAGTTATATATTGTACATAGATATACAAACAAAACATAGTTTGCGTTTGAATTGTATTCTGTTAAACCCTGCCTTTGTGTCCCACTGCTAGTCATACGGATGTTGAAAACCTACCAGGGCCAGGAATGAGGGACATTGACCAACTTTGAATGACATAATTACCTCCATTGTGTCAAAAAATTGCTTTTGTCATGGTGTAATGCAAGAAAATGATTTTTTTTAAATCTACAGTAGATCCTCGCTCATCTGAACCCCTGTCAAACAAGAGAGACAGAGAACAGAAATATTTGGATTAATGAATCGCACAGACACAGAGATCTAAAGCTTATTTAGCTTAAAATATGAATACGGAAGAAGGCTGAGTTTAAGTTGGTGTCAAAATGCTTTAGTTGCATTTATCAACCGGAAGATTCCAACTATCACACACAATTAGTAGAATTTATTTTTGCATCCACAGTTTTTTTTTTCCATTCCATTTTGGAAACCAGTCATTTCAGATGTTTGAGGTTCGGATAAATGACGCACTACTGTATTTCTTTTTGTATCATTACTGTATTATAACAGACCTCATGATATGCCTTAGTGTGAAGTTAAACTAACTGCCAAGGCTGCAATCTCTTACCCTTTCTGACATATTGGACTAGCTCCCTACCAATAAACAACTTTGAATACTTGCTTAACTGTGTGCTTGTAAAAAGAAAATAAATAAAAAAAAGAAGTGATTAGCTTTAGTTTTGTACAAGCTCATGAGGATAGTTTTCAGAATTCTCTGAGGTTGTTTTGAGAGGACAGTGTACTGTAATAGACACTAAAATTAGGCCATGAGTGCAATACATTCATTTCTTGTGTTTAATCTTTGGCTGCAGGAATTTTAAATCATCTCTGGACTTTGCGATGCAGGCGTGATGATGAAGCGTAGATCCTATGATGCTCAGAGTATCAAAAGTTTGGCTGTGTCCCTCCTCTGCGCGTAACGATATGTTACTGAGAGAGAATAGAACGTACATAGGCTAATATGACGCGGGAACAAGGATAGTGCTCAGCAACTAGTGAATGCATATACACATACCACTGTTAAAAAATGTTTCCGTTTCTTCTGCATCAATTCAGGCCGTTTCTTTTTTCCCATAACACATTTTTATTATTAAGCCACTTCTGCACTAAAATGCCTGTGAAGTTCTTAACTAAGGGTGCACTTTATGTATTTTACTTACTTTGTTGTTATGATTGTTGAATTTGGAGAAAGTGGATGTGTGTGTCGGTCAGATGTGGCTCCTCTGACCAAATGATAACCAGACTATCATAGACACTATTATATGATTTACAAAGCAGTAAAGAATGACAATACGAAGAGCAAACAATGTTTTTAAAACTGGTGGAGATGTATAGACTTTATAGCACAAGTTGTATCTGCTGTATATACTGGCTCAAATATCGCAGTCCAGCTCTGGATTCTTAGTTAAGCAAGTCTGTTTGAAAAGCGGTTTACGTTTGGCCCATCACATCCAAGTATTCAAGCACTGGAGAGTCTCCACTCTAGCCCTCTAACAAAATTTCTCAGCGTGTTAAAGCCCTAAACCAGCCGGTCCAATCCACTGATCAAGTACTGCAACAAAATAACTTAAAAGGCTTTGTGACATTTCAACGCCCAGCCATTCATTAAGGGGTTTGGCTGCTTTTGATTGAAGCACTATAAAAGGGACGTGCAGGTTATTTGTAAATGATGACAAAGTTGCCTAAAAACCACTCATCCATAAGCCTTTATTTAGGTCCTGATAAAGAATATCCTTGAGAGAGACGGTTGCTCGGTCATTGGTCATTTGGCGAGTGTCTGCCTCTTAACTTTTCACCCTCAGTTTCATCTGCTACCAGAGAGATGTCCAATAGTTCTCTACAGAAATGAAGGTATAAAATGTACTATACTTAATTTAAACCAGACTTCTAAGTTGAAGATATTTGGGGATGTATGGTTTCAACCTGTCAGTGTATATTAGTTTGCTGTAAATAGTCTGATGCATGTTCTATTCTTTCCATGAGCTCAAGCCGAAACATGTATAGCAGTGTCCTGATTCTGGTGTGTGATATACTGTTTGGATTTGGGATTAAGATAAGGAGACTGCTCTCCCTGAATATCCTTATCATTTTCCTTCGACCTCACCAGACAAAAGCGAAAACTCTCAAGATTCTTTTATTTTATTTTAATGTATTTGCTTGCTGAGCAGAGTTCTCTTGTCTGTAAATGTGAGCTTTCAGATCGCTGTGATAAAAAAGTTTAATTAAAAACAATAAAAAGAATGTGTTTTTATCTCATGATAACTGATTGTAATCTGTACAGTCAAGCCTATGTATTGAAAAAAAATAACATATTTATAAATGGTTACCAACTGAAACACGCCCTGCATGTCAGTTATTTACTTTTTACCCATCATGTGCATCCAACATACCAATGCACTTTCCATGTAGTGTTGGTAAACTTGGTCTGCAAAGCACCACCTATATACAGTGTAACAATATAAACGATACACATACAGTATGTTTATTTAACTTAACTATGAGCACCAATTTGACCAAAAGATGGTGCTGTTTTCCTGCACAAGCAGATTAAATTGTCCATCTGACCTTATTTTTTAATCAAACTGAGGAATTTGCATATTAAGGATACTTTAATGCTTGTGGTGTCTTTTTTTCCCCATAAAGAACCTTTTACATTAATAGCAAGCACCTAAGTCTTAGCAGATGCTGGGTCAAGTCACTGATGCCCAGTAATATCAGAAATGCACTTATGAGCTCACCATTTGGCAAACATGATTATAGAGCATTTATAATAGTGGTTCAATAATGACTTTCATGTGCAATATATTTTAACAGCTATGATACAATCTTATGTCCCACGTGCTCATACCAACAGAGAACAACTCGTTTTCTGAAAACCATTTACCCCAGACAATTAAATTACAGGAGGAGAAAAATGTGGAGTGTCTCTCTCATTCAGTTGGAGCCTCCATGAAGATGCATTCAACATGGAAACTTAAAGTATTTACAGAGAATGGGTTCAGCTTAGCCATGAACAAAGCAGTAGTCTTTGCTGGAATGGATGACACCCGTAACACAGAGTCCCCACACAGTTGTCTCTAGTCTTTCTTGTTTTTGTGCGTGAGAAGGTGAACCAATCCAGGCACAAACACCATCACCACTTGAGGCACGATGATGAATTTGACAAAGAACAGGCTGTAGAAGAGGGCTTGCGGGCGGACCGGCAGTGGCAGGCGATTAACGTGGTACAGTCCCATGGAAGACAGGGCCACGCATAAAGCCCGCGGAGCCCAAGGGAGAGACCATCCGCCGGGCTTCCAGTACTGGGCCAGTCCCAGACCCAGCAGGGCTCCGCAGTCTCGTGTGAGAGAGGAGAAGGGTGCTGTATCCAAGCGGATCCACTCAGACTGGTTGCACCACTTCTTAGCCAAAGCAATAGACCTGTCAGGACAGATCCAGTTGAGGCAGGAGAACTTTTTCAAAATTTTCCAGTAATAGCCTACACTTAAGACTGCACTTGATGGAAACACATTGCATCGCAGACATCTAACAATTAAAATAACTTCTAAGGTTTGATACAGTATGTTGACTGCTATTGTGTGGCAATAAATGTAGCAATAACCTACCTTTGACAGCACACATTGTCTGTCTGAGAGAATCTATCTATCCTATCTAATCATTATTTATACATACGGCAGACTCACCAGGAGAGGTTGATTCCCAGCTGCTCCAGCCCTGCATGCAGCAGCAGAGCACCGAGCAGCAGGCCGATGCTGCAGCACACAAAGAACAGCAGGGGGCGACCATCCGGTACTCTGCGACTCAGTACAACCCCCAGAATCAAACCTGGCAACATGAGTTCAATCAGTTCAATTCTACCTGGTGAAAAATAAGCTCACACTTTATCCTCTGACTAAATAACCCAGAAACACAGTGTAGGAATATTAGCACTAATACTAGTAACCTCTTTGAACTGTGACACCTCAACATAGCCCACACATATGAACCAGTCAACCTCTGAAAGACAGTATGAAATTGCATTCAGACCTGTTACAGAGCCAGCAATGACCTGGTGAGGGAAGTGGGCGAGGATAAAGATGCGAGAGAGTCCAACTGCCACCAGCATCACAACATAGAGCAGGTATGGAACTGCTGACAGCAGCACACTGGAGGCAGAAATGATGATACCACAAATCACTGGAATATGGTTAGTTTACATAACTTTTGTTGTTATCTGTATCTATGTGTCTCTTTGAGGTCAAAACAGCATATTCTTTTATTTAAACTGCAAACCTGTGAGTGCGGGAGTAGAGAAAGGAGCCCAAGGCTGACACCATCACCCACCACACTGCTGCAGTCACCATTGCATGTCCTGATGGGCTGCCTGACAGATAAACAGCAACTTCAGAGCTGAACTATGGAGGCATATGGCACTGTAAATAAAAGTGTACAATTAAGAAAGCAGAGGCAATTTACTTTTCAGGGATTTCTTACCTGGGCCAGTTTCACAAGTGGAGGAAAACTGGATAACTTTGGGTGGGTTATTGACAAATAGGCGAGATTCACCTATCCACCAGAACGGCCGTTCTCCAAAGAGCATCCTGGAAAACAACAATAATAATGATGATGATAATAACAATAATAGTGATAATGATGATAATAATAATAATAATAGTAATAATAATAATAATAATAATGTTATTATCTATATTGTTGTTATTGATATTATTGTTGTTATTCTTCTTCTTCTTCTTCTTCTTATTATTATTATTATTACTATTATTATTGGGGGCGCGGGGGTCATACATAACGAATATTTTTTTATATAATAGTTATCAATGGCACGTTATAGAAACGTTCCGCTGTCTGTTTCACCTCGAATAGTAAACAGGGTCGGACAATGTATGTTATCCCGGAAGTCGGATTGTCAACTTTTTTTTAAGTTACTCAATCAAATATTTGTTTTCTGTTTTCACTATTACAAGTAAAAATGAAAAGTACATGAGTTTATGACTGAATGTGAGTGATTTGGGTGTGAACAAAAAGTTAACAATGGCAATGCTAAAGGCAATGGAGATGAGAAGGTGAGATACCTGTCATAGCTACGTAAAAATAGTCTGGCTTTTGCCCTTACCATTTAAACACCAAATTTAGCCACTCCGATATAGCAGCTACCCAAATAACTGCCACTCCAGTCCTCCTGCTGATGAAATATGTGAAAGGAAAGAAGAGCAGGAAGGCTGCTTTAGGGTCCCCCATATGAGTGACAATGAGCCAAACTTGTTCTTGACTCATCGTCTTCTGCTGAAGACGTTCTGCCATCCAAATGCCTTGGGTATACATTGATTCCATTCTTATGTCAACTCCAATAAAAGCCGTTGGCGGAAATAAAATAAAAAAATGAGAGACGTTGTCCTGACTGCTTTATTTGCGCTGCTGCAGTGCTCAATAATAACCCACAATACCGCTCTATTTCCTGCAGGGGGAGTAGTGCCAATGGCTTTGAGTTGAAATGTGGACAAAGCAAGGAGTTCTAACTCTGATGAATGAAATCGCATTTACATTTAATACAATTTCAAAGCATTCGGTGTGAAAAGAATATTTCATTTGAATATAAAGCTCAAACGATAAGCCCAGATGCTCCAATTAAAATGAATGAACAGAGGATACGACGTGATTCGACACGCCCAAGTTTCGTCTGAATACGACATCGCGTAGTTTTACGTAAGGCAGGCGCTCCGGTTTCCTGGCGGAGAAGATGGCGGCTCCTGGACCGGGGGAGTATTTTAGCGTCGGGAGCCATGTCTCTTGCCTCACCTGCTTGGGCCAACGTCTGCAAGGAGAGGTGGTCGCATTTGACTACCAGTCTAAGATGTTAACTTTGAGTATCCTTTCTTTGTTTCGGGGTGCGGACGACTCATTGGCCTCCCTGGCTGCAAGGGCCTGTAGGGTAACCGAAAATATGTCAAATAGTGATCCGCGCAGGCGTAATTGGTGGTAGCCGAGTTGGTTATCTTTGTCCGTTTTAAATAGTTTCATTGACCAATTTGTTGACATTTACCCATCTTTCATCTGTTGTAGATATGGTTGGTGTTGCTGGGGCTGTGTCAGGTGTTCACATTCGCTGCTATGAAGTGCATGTGTTTTGATTCCACACATTGTATTGCCAGACCTCAACATGGATCACTATCTGGCAACGAATTCTAGTAAGGCATCATGGCTGTGTGGTCTCCACAAGCACAATCCGTTGCTAGTTAGCCAGCTAACTAACATGTAGCGCATCTAGCCTTGATTGAGGCACACCAGGTCACTTAACGTCTTTTGTGTTACGCTACTTGCACATGTAATGAACTATTCTAAAAACCCGCGGGTGAATGGCTGCAGAATATCGTTCCCCACTATAGTCAGATTCCTGTTAGCTTAGCTAGCATGCTAAGTTTCGCTTGGTACTATGGCCAGTCAACCACATAGTACCGCTAACAGCTCATTTAACTGTATTAGCTTTACGATTTTGTGAGCCTTGATTTTTCCTGTTTTTCATCTTATCTAGATAACATTGTCGTTGTTTGTTATTTGTTAGGCGAATTAATCTGCAACTCGGATCCATTTAAAAATGTGTTTTAGATGGATGTTTCAACAGAAGCATCACGCGTACGATGCCATTACACCTAGCTAGCGAGCTGGTGAGGCACTGACAGGATGTCTACACCCATTAATGGTGTGTGTTATGAACCTTGACGAGGTGGCATGCTGGGCCACATCATTACCTACAATGACTTTTGCAAAGAATTTTAATATCAAATTTGTCTATCTGCAGGGGATGAAAATGGAGCAGTTAGAACACTGAGGCCCGTTGATGACAAAATGATGCGTTTTGTTGGCTTGAAATGTTGGCTATTAAGTTTTACTGCTCATAGAAGCTAGGCCTATAGAGTAACCTTACCATTGAATGTAGATTTAGTGTAGCTCTCTGACTCAGGCAGTGTTAGATAAGCCACAGGTGAAAATATTAATGAAGCTTTCTCTCAAGGGCTTTAGACCTTAGACAATGTGAGCTACATCAGATTTAATTCTACATTTATCTGTACCTTGCATTGAACGTTTAATAGGATGCAACAACAGTTTCATTTTCACAGAAAACGTAGGTCATTTAATATGGTCACACTGTCTGTTTTTACGAGACTGATCTGTGTAAGTCCTCGTGCCTTTTACATTTTTGCATCTATGTCACCAACAAAAATTGTTGAGCAGTCCAGTATGCCAGCAAGGTAAGTGGTGTTGGTCAGAAATCAGTGGCTTACCTGTTAACAACACACTTAAGCAGCCAAATCAGGCAAGTAATGGAGGACAGCGGACAGTAGCCACCCTCTGCACAGGTGCCTATGTTGCAACAACCTGAGAGAGAGCAAGTGCTTACAGCATCACAATACACACACCAAACATTTGGCAACTTTTATTCCTGCTGCAGTGACACTTTACAACAAGTATTTGAGAGATTAAGTTCTTGCAGTCTCTCAGTTACTTCATAACATGAGTCAGGGTTTCAGGAGATGACTGCTTGAGCACCCATAGTGTAATACTTGTGTGAACAGGCTAACTATTCGGTGGGGTGGGGACGGTCAGGCACAAAGATGAAACGGGTGCCAGCATAATCATTAACCAACAGTAATTTTAAGCTGAGTACAAAAAAACAATTGAGTAGGTTTTGTTGGGTGTGAATTAAACCCTTGACTGGTATATTACCATAGCGAAATAAATTAAACGGACACAGAAACTTATTGCTTTGATATTTATATTGAATAAGAAATAAGACATAGAGTAACTTTTTAGGACTCTCTTATAGGGCCTCAGGGACTTGTTCATTTGTGGTCACTATAGGTGGCAGCATTGCCCTTTATTTCTTGCAGCATTCTGTGACTGGCACTACTTCTCACTGGCAGCACTGACAGTCAGCCAGTGTCCAGTGCAGTCTGCAGCTTTGCAAGCTCAAGTTGATCATGGCCTGATTTTTTTTTTTTTTTTTTTTTAAATGTCATTTTGTGCTGTGATGCAGTGTTGTAATGTCATTGTACCTTAACTTGAGTTCCTCTAAGAATGTGCTTCCTCCAGCGGAAAGCCAAACCTCAATGACGTCATCCTGATCAACTTAGCCTATGTTTCTGAAGTGGACATAATAAATGACCGCACTGAGACTCCACCTCCACTAGCATCACTGAATGTTGGCAAGGTAAGTCTATGACCAGCTGACTTTCAGTTCCTGATGTGTGTCGGTGGTTTATGTCTCTTTTGATGATGAAGTCAAATTTTTGCCCATAGAAGACTTCAGATTTCAGCATCAGTTAAATCCAAAGACATCTATTTGAATTGTGTTGAAAATGTAACTGCCCAGGACAAAACACAGAATGGGTGAGAATCCACCTTTTAGCTGGGTGAAATATGTTTGAAGTGTGTGTAAAGCCCTGTGATGGAATGGCAACGTGTTCAGGGTGTTTTTCTGCCTTCCACTAAAATTATGCTGAGATAGGATCCAGCCACTGGACACTGAAAAGAAATAAACAAGTATAGATGAATGAATGAAAATGTGAAATACATGTTTCTATATTTATATTGCTAAGCCAGGGTCAGGTAATGCTCTGCTCTGGGAATTCTGTATGTAAATTTGATTAAGTTAATCATTTCCATTGCAAGAGTTCCACAACAGAGCAAGTAGTCAAGAGCAGTAATTCTGTCAGTGGTTTAGCAAAACATTATAGAATGCAGTGTTGGTCAGTTATTAATGAATTTAGTGCTTGAACTTACTGTAATCATAAATAAGAAGTTGTCTTTGTTGCAAAGTTAAAAGATCTTTAATGTAAAGTGTGACTTCTTCTTCACAGCTTGCCAATCGAGCACGGACAGAAAAGGAGGACAAGCTGTCCCAAGCCTATGCAATCAGTGCTGGGGTTTCTGTGGAGGGCCAGCAGCTATTCCAGACTATTCACAAAACGTAAGCACTTCACATTCAGTTGTTCATTCAGTGAACCACAGCAGGGGCGACTCGAAACTCAAGATGTTCTGCATTCACAGTCAAAAGCCATTCGTTCTTTGAAACCATCTGCCATCCGTAGAAGTGCACCAACACCAAATTTTCAGTCAGTATGATGAGTACCAGGTACCTCGTCAAGGAGATTGGCTGATTCAGATACTGCTTAACAGTAAATTGTGCTGCCTAGTTTTACAAGAACAAGTATATTTCATTCACTCATCAAGTTATGCATCAACCATTGTCTAATAATCCTTGGTCAAAGAAAAGGAAATAGAAAATAGATTACAGAAAATGGCTTAAATGATATAGTTTCTTGAATCTGAAAAGTTAGATTGCACAAACACCAGTAAGGACGCTCATACCCAGACTCATTTGTATTCATGTCATTCTTGGAATGAGTTTAGTTGCCTGTTGATCTGCGTAATGCATACACACAGTGAGGACGGGATAGCAGCATTTCAGCATTTTCACGTTAGTTTTTATTTCAGCTACCACTGTCACGTCACATTGAATAAAACATCTCACTTCTGGTCGGATCTTTTGACACAAAACTTACTGACAAACATGCTGTACCAAAGTGAACAGTAATCTGCAGTGAATGAAAGTACATTTTACCCCTAAACAACCTAAATTTTCTCCCTTGAAAGTGACAGAGAAATTTTACGCTCTTCTGAAGGTAGAATTGCCTCTGCTCTGGTATTCTGCTTCTCTCGCTCGCTCTGGCTTGATGCGGCTGCTTCACCTGTCCTTCACTGAGCTCAAAGAATGACTACACCGCAGACAAGTATTTTATTGTGCCAAAGATTATGTCATTAAAGTGTCTGTATCAGGGCAGCTTCATTTCCTGATTCAAGCACGGCTATTTGAAAGCTGGATTGGCACTGATTCTACCGCTACAGATACTGTTGGTGCACCTTTACTGATCTAGAAAATAATCTCTTATCAGTGTAGTGAAAACAGTTATGTTGGAGTAAGTTGTATGATACACATATTGAGTAAGCACCAGTGTTTACAATGGAAACTATGTCTTCAAGTCACTAGGCCAAGAGCTTTACCACTCCCTGTCAAAGATCACATTTTAGGTTTGGTGAGCAAAATAACTGCACTGAAATTGTTGGTTCAGGCAGCAGGTTTTGGCTGATGTGAGTTGATTCCTGTAAGTAGTGCAGCACATTTCAGAGGAATAAGGACATTAAGACTCCTTTAACAAGGACCCACTCTAACCAGTTTTTCCACTGTTGACTCAGAGTACTTACCTCAAAGTTTTGGCTGATAGAAGTATCAATCTAATCCATTACTTTTATAGAACAATTCAGATTTAGACATTAGCTTGGGGGAATAGGGCTTAGTTAGGACATGTTTGAAATACAACATTTAAATCCTTGTCAGGAAAAACTGCAAACAAAAGTCTCAGATATCTGATGCCCTATTTCAGCCAGGTATCAGACACCAGTATGGGTGTGTCCCTTTTTTTATGTCAGGTCAGATGCGATTTCAACAAATGTTCATGCCATGATTTAATTAATCTTATTTCATTTTTAAGAGAATGGGCCATCTGCACAGTCAGATTTTAAGGTCATGCAAAACCCTTTGTTTTCCAGACATGGAAAAGTTGTGGAAGATAATATGCATCCAAAGTTTTTTTGTTGTTGTTTTTGCTTCATGATGCAATTTATCTGTGTCAAGCCTGGCTATCATTAGATCTAGTATTGTATTGAGGGGGAAATACTCCACATGACCAATGTCCTGATAGCTAAAGTCATAAGTGATGCTCATAATTAGCTGTGCAGCATAACATCTGACACAGAAACAGTCAGATATTATTAGATGTTGGTTTCTGTCATCAAAAAGAAATCATGCAAATGGTTTGGCAGAAATGAGTCAAAACCCTGCACAGTGAAAGAAACAAACCCTGTCTACTCAACCACAGATAAAATCATAATGCAAGCGTTTTTTCTTTGCAGCATCAAAGACTGTAAATGGCAGGAGAAGAACATTATTGTGATGGACGACGTTGTAATCTCGCCGCCTTACCAGGTTGAGAACTGCAAAGGCAAAGAGGGAAGCGCTTTAAGTCATGTACGCAAAATAGTAAGTACCCTGGTCTGCTACTGTCCCACTCATTGTACACACGCCGTTATGTTGTCTTGGTGGTGTCTGTCTGTGTGTGGATGCAGCGGAAACTTCATTCTTACATCACAGGTTCCCCCTTTAAAGAAGATCATATTTTTTATCATATTTTGCGTGCTTTAAATGTGCATTTTAATGACTGTAACTCTTTAATGTTTCATAATGTTTTCAGATGCCACTTTGACTTAATGAGTATTGTATTTTCACAATTTATTCATAAACGATGCTTTTCCCCTGCAGGTTGAGAAACATTTTAGAGACGTGGAAAGTCAGAAGTCCATGCAACGTTCACAAGCACAGCAAACACAGAAGGACTCCACTTTATCTTCTTGAGTTGGCAGTGTGGGTCGGCCGGGGAAGGCGACGCGGGCAGTTTTGTTCCCACTGCCAGACTAGGTCGGCATTCCTTGCCCTCAGTCTGAGACCACGAGGAGGAGCGCTGAGGGCCCTGGGTCCGGAAGATCAAAATACCATTTAATGAAAAAGACAAAAAAGAAAGAGGAAAGATTAAATCTTAAATTAGACTTTATAAAGAATAATTTAAACATGAACCATAAAGCAACCATAGTTTCCTTAACTAACTTGTCTCATTCTGCCCCCACTCCTCCCCCCCTATATGTCCCTAAAGCCTTTTCTTTTCCACCCTCCTTCCTTTGCCTTTGATTCCATTTCCTCAAAAAGATAAAACTAGAACAGTCAGAAAGGCTTGTTAGCTTTATTTTCTGTCATTGTTTCCTTTTTGCTGTATCCATGTTCTTCAAGTGTCTGTATTTTCTGTATTTTAAACAAAATGTGACTTGAAACGCCACACTTTAAAAGGACATTTTCTAAAATAAAAGTAACAAAAATTCTGACTGTAATACTGTAATTTTAACAACTTTTTGAAGTGCTCATGAAGAATGATTTTAATGCAACACTTAACACAATCATTTGGTTTTAGGTATTGAACCTTCAGAAGATAGGAAATACTAATGGATGGGTTTTATCAGCAAGGGGAATCATTTTACGAAGTGGATCTGTTTCTTTGGAAATTTGCTGGTGATGCTTCTTATAAAAGAGGTCATCACAATTGTCACTGATGAACGGCTTTCATTGTGACTAGTGCTACATTGTCAATATCTTTGTGAAAATAGCATTTTTGCCCTATTTGGATGCTTAGATTTAATTACAGGAACTGAACCTATCAGTTCCTCGATTAGCTCCACACTCAGTTAATTATGTAAATGCTCAAAGCCTCTGGTTTCCCCGAAGTTACATGACAACATTTGCTGCTGTCCTCTGGGCAGCAAAGAGCACTCAACGGTAAATCAGTGGTGTTACATCTTCATAAATATTTGGTCGTAGTGTTCATGTTTTCAAAGTAGTAACTGCAATTTGTTTATGGTAATGCAACTGGATGGAACTGGGGAAAATACCTCCAGAAGAGCACAGATTTCTACACTGTTGGGTGGAAATATACAGCTCGGTTTCAGGCAGCCCTGTGCAGTTTTTAGGAGAACGCGTGTAATTTTACACAGTGTACTGACCTTTCAAGGTGTGCTGTGGACTGTCCTATCTAAGGTTAAACTGAACATAATGGTATGAGTCTATATAACAATGATCACATTCAGAGTGGTTTTTGAGGTCAAAGTCATTACATTCCACTGGGATAGGATATGACTGTCAGACCAGTGGTGAGAAATTGCTGTCATTTTTACCACCATGGGTAATAAGCTGATTGCTTCAGTAAATCAAAAAAATCATGTCACGAGTCCCAGCTGTCTTCAGATGGTGAGGCTGCATAAGCTCATATGATGTGATGGGATACCAGGAAACAAGTCGCTGATCTCATGAATAATCAGTTTTATGTATCTATATCATGCAGTAGCAGATGCAAATCCGTATTTTGGGAATGAGTCCAAAACAGGCCAGGTTTGTTCCCTAGATATGGTTATGTTTTGTGATTATCTGTTTAAGCCCATAATCCCCCTCTAATCAGGAATATTCAATGTCCACTCACAGCATTCACTGAATCGACACGAACAGTGTTCCCTTGAAACTTTCTGCACACACTGGTCTGAAAAATGAATAAGAGCCTTCAGATTGAACTTGCACACAAGAGGTTAGCCGTAGTCTACTGCCATGCCTTGGATCAAGAGTGAGCAGACCCTGGCTTGAACACAGGATGCCCTCCAGCTTCCACACAATGGTTGGGGTCATGCCTCTCCTGCTTCTGCTCAACACGGCTCTGGGCTTCGAGCTGTGCCCCAACCACTGTTTGTGCTACGAATCGTCTGACCTGGTGGACTGTCGGTCCCGTCAACTGACCGACATCCCTCACTCTGTTCCCCATGGCACCTGGCTGCTGGACCTGAGTAGGAACAAGCTGACCGAGGTACGCAACGTGTCCTTTATTGGGCTTTGGTCACTCAGGATCCTTCTACTGTCCAACAACACCATCCAGACTCTGCAGCCACAGGTACAAAAGTAGGAATTGTGTATTTCATGTAATTTCCCTCCTTATTAGAGTGTGCCTGGTGATGTCCACCCAGATTTTTGTCTTTGAAAATGTACTTCAAAGCATCTCTTTGTTGGTTATATTCATGGTTATCTGTAATTTCTGATGTCTGAGAAGAACAATTGATATTTCTTTCATTTTTCTAATAATGCCAATGTCTTCATAATTTCAGTCATTCTCATCTCTACAATTTCTGGAGCGGCTTGACCTGAGTTATAACCGGCTGCGTGGGCTCCCTCAGGACTTCTCTCAAAGCCTGACCTCCCTCCAGCAGCTGCGTCTGGACCACAACCTGCTGCAACATGTGGACCCCCCCTCACTGAACCAATTTGAAAACCTCAGGAAACTGGATCTCAGCCACAACCGCATCTGGGAGTTGGAGGTCGGGGTTCTCAGTAGCCTCTCCCGCCTGAGCCTCCTCAACCTGGAGGGGAACAAGCTGAACAGGCTCAGGGATGGCCTGCTGACCAGGCAGCAGAGACTGGAGGTGCTGCTCCTCAGCCACAACAACATCTCGCTGATCGAGACCGAGGCTCTGACTCCTTTACGCAGCCTGACTCTGCTGGGTCTCCAGGGCAACCAGATGGAGCACCTCAAGTTCAAGACCTTCCTGAATCTCCACACCACCAACACCCACCTACAGATGTCCTTCAACCCCTGGACCTGTGACTGTGATCTGCAGCGCGTCTTCAGCAAGATCCAGCATGTTCGGCACCTGCAGGTGGAGGACTACTCAGCCATCACCTGTCACGCCCCTCCTCAGCAGGCCGGGGCCACCTTGGCCTCCATGGACAGCCAGCTATGTTTGGCTGAGACTGCCTCGGTGCTGGTCATCACCATCACTGTCATGCTGGCTGTGATTGGTGCCCTGGTCAAGGCAGAACGCAACCGCATGAACAAGCAAACTGTAAGTGATACCGAGTCACAGACACAAGAAAAATGATGTGTTTGATTTGATGTGTTTGATTGAAGTGTTTTGTGACCGATTGGGGTGTGTCATGGTATTGGAGTCTGGTGTGTAAATAGACTGTTTGCCACACACACCCTGTAGCTGACATTATCAAGTTCCATTTCCCCTGCATCAAGTTTTCAGACACCATGGCCTGTGGAATGCTACTTTGATGAGGACTTGGATTGTTCACCATCTGTGGACCTTCCGTAAAGGTTTTGTTTACTTCATGTCTCTATCTGTAAGCATGTGGTGGTAAAACTGGCTGCTGTCAATATGACAAAACACTCATTTCTAAAATCCTCATCACCACTTGATATGTCTCTGAAATTTATACTGGTCGTGGCTCTCTTTCATAAAAGTCTCCTTAAAGGCCTGCAGAGGTGGCTGGGATCCGATCTGTGGGCTTTTTACTCATTACTCACAATTATTCAATTATTAATGTAACCAGCTAACCTATTTTATAACAGGCACTTATTTCCTATTCATTGGCTGAGACACTGCAATGGTGATATCTGTCACCCATCATGGGTGCCTCATCACTGGATATGATGTCTGTTAATAGCTAAAGATTTTGATATTCTTGTAGTTAACAATAGTAAAAACCAAACTTATCTAGCATTGCTCATTGTGCATTCTAAACTTTTCTCTTTGCAGAAGTAAAATGTTGAAGTTCCAAGGTAGTTCAATAAGATTAACAAATGCTTGTGATGCATAACCATCTGTACAACGCAGTTTACAAGTTTGTCTGTCACCCCAATGAAACATTTTTGTTGTTGTTGTCAGTAGTGTGAACAGGTGTACAGATAAAATTGTTCAGGACTGTCACCTCTCATGCATTAATGCTGAACCAGATGGCCTACAGGGGTCATACCCTTTTTATTTTTGGCCTCAGCATAAATGAAAGACTAAATTAGTGTCTCTGCATAACAAATCCATAATTACTGAGAAAATACTGTCCAGCTTCTCAGGAAAATTCTAATTCATTTTTGTTTTCCATGTCTAATGACCTGTTTGATAGCATCTTCAATTTAACAAATTTCAGAGTCAAAATATTACATCTGCAAATTTCCACATACCAGAAGGCTTTTCAATTTAATCAGCTGTCAGTAACAGCATGATGTAAATGATCGTGGTTATTATGCTTACATAACTTACTGCTGAGTCAAGGGCAGCTGGACAGATGAGGTCAATAGGTCTGCTGGAGTAAATCCAGCCCAGATCAATGGAGCACCACTTACATCCAGTCCAGACAACAGCTATTTCACTTCCAGGAAAAAGGACCATTCAAAATTAACATACCTCTCCTTACATCAAATTTATTGAAACAGCATTTTATGCACTTGTCAGTGAAATTAAATAATTTGATTTAAATGATTAACATTTTTTTTCAGCATGGACAGTAATCTTCAGCGTTTTGTGCACTATTCTAGGAACTGAAATGAGTTCCATATAAAATGTGAACAGTATGTACAAAGCAGATACAAAACTTGGGCTTATTTATTAAGTTACATGGCAACCTACATTCATAGGAATGCACAATTTAAACAAATGAAAAACAACATACAAAAAAGTGTTTCATACAAAATAGTAACCGTAGCGCTCCAATTTCATAGGCAATACCAGATAAGTTAAACTTCAAGATTCCCTTTATTTTTCCCATCATACATTGTAAAATATTTAACCATTTAGTGTAAAATCACCATAAGACCATAACTTTTTTTTAATCCAAGTTGTATCTTCCTGCAGACATTATACCAATACTCAGTGTCAGGTTTCAGAGCATAACATTACAACAGAGACAAAATGTAAACAAGATTCTAAATAAATTATTCAAACTGCAAAAAGGAAGCTCATGTTTATTTTCTTGCGAAACAAAGCTGGCTGCTGGTAAACAATGACAGTCAACATGGCTTATACTGTGCAAGCGTCCAACAGTCTAACTTGGAGTGTTTGAGTCCTGAGAGGCCACCGAGCGACGGCGGCTTGAGTCCACAGTCAGGCCCACAATCTCATCCTGTATTGACACTTCAGTCTGTCAAGCTGTCCGTGGGAACCTGAGCGTTCAGCCGTCGGTGGCGAGGATCAGCACAGCGCCGAAGATGCCCACGTTGTGCCCGATCAGTTTCATCTGGTTCCAGAACTCCACCCTCCGAGTGTTGTGCCAGTAGCCCAGATTGCCGTCGATGAAGAGGACCACCAGCGGCAGGACCGTGGCCAGGATCTGGGCAGCCAGGCGGATGTAGCAGCCGGAAAGGAAAGCCAGGGCCAAAACCCCAAAGAGCACGACGAGCAGCATCAAAGTGATCTCTCCCCCGGGGATGTGGTTCAGATAGGCCAGCCTGTCCTCCTTGCTGTGCTGGAGGGAGTACACCTGGTGGTGGGAAAGCAGCACTGCGTTAATTAAATGCCATGTACTAAAAACAGCCTTTTGTTTATATATTCTGTTTTACTGTACCACCAACCATCTGTTTGGATCCTTATATAAAAAGCAATCCATATAAAATTGTGATTCAGTGCTTCCGCTAATTGCAGCCCTTCTCCACAGAGTTATAATTCACTTTCAAATGCATGAGATCTTATTCTCCTCTGTGTAAATGATAATCTGCAGCACTGTTCTGAGCTAATTGATTCCAAGTAGGTCTTTTTCATGTCATATGGAGGACAGGGAGGCACATACACACAGAACAATTGTTCTATCTGGGACAGAGACTGTGAATCCTGGGTGACGCTTTGACAATGTGGCATTTAACCTCACTTTTATGGACAAAAACGCTTTTTCTAGTTCTTAGTATTGTATTGTTTCTCTTTACCAGAATATACTTGGGTAAGAGGTTCAGCTGAAGTCTTAATCATTTGTAGAACCTCCACTACTTTTCCTTGGGAATTACTATTCCTGCTCTATTTTGGTTTTAACTTTACAATTCAAGAGAGATAGATACATGGAAATTGGCAAAGTGTCAGGATACCGCAATTAACTCTTAGAAATAAAATCAATTTTTATAGTTATGATGGGTCTTACCATGCAGATTAGGTAGACCCCCAGGAAAACTTGTCCAGTAGACTGCAGGGATCTGGTGCGAGGTTTCTGTCTGTACACCTCCCCTGCCCCGCTGGCTAGAACCAGAAAGCCTCCAATAATGGCCAGCACTCTGGAATACATTCGTACCTGCAGGGCAATAAGGTTCGGGCAATAAAGGTTTTAGGCAAATTTCTTCGATGGTAGCAACCCCATAGGAATGATAAAATTATGCAAATGAATATTTATAACATTCCAAGAGAGGCTGGCATGATGATAATAATGACATTTTCAGCTGAGATAGCCTGAACTGTTTTATGGACATTTCTGTAAACAGTCTGGTGAATATTGTCTTCATGACCATCTGCACACACAGATGTTATTTAAAAGCCTGCAGAGGGGTCATGCTAAATGAGGAGCAGTGAGAAAAAACACTGTGCAATCAGTGGAAAAGCCAGACCAGAGGAAAGCCTATGCTATGGGAGATTTTAAGAAACAGTGACTGGAAAGGAAGCATATGCAGGAACAAACTGAAAACAGCCTTGATCTGGTGTGTGCTGGATGATTATTGTACACAACAGAAAGCTACTCACCTTCAGCCAGTCACCATAATGCACCTGTTCACCGATATAAGATGCATAAGTACTGATGGCCAGCTGCACGGCAGCGGCCATGGCGAACCACCTCCTCTTCACCCCAAAGGACATGAAGCTGGCACACAGCACCGCAGCCCCCATGTCCACATACAGGTAAGGCACCTGGATGTCTGGCTTCCTGGAAATGGTTTGAACCAGGGGACTTTAAACTTTGTGGGTAGTTTAGCACAACCTTAAACATTTCTACAACTAAAAGGCTTGCCATATTAAAGAATAGCTGTCAATCAGTGCAAAATTTCCCAGCACACTGATGTTGTAGGTGCATGAACGTTATACGGGCGTAAGTAAAGTGAGACTGAACACCTTTTTATTTAGAAGATGAACAAGTGGTGGTCATAGGGTGCCCAAACCACCACACTAAAATAATACAGATCCAATGTATATACGGCCATGGGTAAAAATAAATCACAGATCAATCACATTAAATTACAGATGGGCTCTCTGGCTCAAAATTACAGACTATACATAATACACCCACTTAAACAACTCCATATGGCTGCATCCGCCTAGGGAGGACTCGTCTATTTACTGAAATACGACACCTTACGTTGACTGTTAGCTGACGTTACCTAGCAGTTGCATTTTCAAGTTAAGTGCAAATATATGAGAGCGTTTGAATACATGTAAGTTTCCAATAACTATTTTCTCCAAGAATAA
The DNA here is from genome assembly GCA_900302615.1 of Holocentrus rufus. Classification (NCBI taxonomy): domain Eukaryota; kingdom Metazoa; phylum Chordata; class Actinopteri; order Holocentriformes; family Holocentridae; genus Holocentrus; species Holocentrus rufus. Next base: position 23,893 of record OMLF01010245.1, read on the forward strand.
ACTGATGCCTGAATGACAGCTTTGTTCGTGGACACTATATTGAGCTGTAACTTTCTTAAATCTGTTTCCAACTCCCGCTAATGCGTTTCTAACGTTACAGTCAGCAAATAGGCCGAGTCTCTGTTGGCTGTTTAAAGCTGCTGTCTTCGCACAGCCGCTATGCTTTTACCTTTTGGCGTCCGCTCGTTCGGCAAAGAGCATCAACATACTAAAGCAGTTCCAAAATCCAAACCGGGTCAAAATAAATGCCCCAAACTGACAGATTAGCCGTAGCGCTTGCTTCCTTGTAGGCGCTGCCATGGTTGTGTGTGGTGTGTAGTTCGACCAACAGCACTGCGGAGTTCACATCTATTTCCGGACAAAATCTTAATGAAGTATCAAAACAAAAGTAGTTTCGTTCTACAGACTGCATCTTCATAAGAACCAAGACGTTATAATCCAAGCGGCTTTTACTTTGAAAAACCTTCCTATTCCGGTATGAACGCGTCCTCCTATTGGCTGACAAATTGGCTGACAAATTCAACCATGAATTCAACAGTCTCGCCTCCTTCCAACAAAACGGAAAAAAGTGCAACGCTGGCATCTACTGGACAAGATAGATCATCGCAGGAATATCAATATCAACAGCTAGTTAAAAAAGTCATCTGTCAAATGCTAGGAAAGTGAAACTATGCTGGGTTCCTTCATTTCCGAGCAGGTAACCAAGCATGAACTCAGAGCAGAGGCCCCTCTCTAATCTAAAAATCTTCCTTGGCAGATACAATACTGAAAGTAGCTGATGAGTTTGGAATTTTACCAGCAAAGGTGCTGCAAAAATTTGCTGCTTTGCATAACAGTGGTGAGTACACACAGTGATGAGTAACAAGAGTATGATTTGTAATATTGCTTTAGAGACAAAATATGTTCATGAATAAAGAGAAGAATAGAGATAGATAGATAGATAGATAGATAGATAGATAGATAAAGGAAGGGAAGAAAGTGAAAGGAATGGCTTCTATTCAAACAAACTGTTGACAGTGGAAGACTCCAGATACCTACTAAGCTTAATCCTTATTTTCATTATCTCATCAAGTCCAGAGTACACCAACTCTCAGTTACAACCAATACAGTCTTTACCTGTCCTCACTATCTCATCAAAGCCTGATCTAATTTATGCAGTTTAGTATATCTTTCAGACAAACATATATTAATGTTCAAGTGTGAATAAATCAAAATGCTTGAACAGACACATAAAACAAGCCCTTACACTCATCTTATACCCCACATCTCTACATCAGGGTCAGGAGAATTCCTGCATATTGTAGAAATTTATTTTGACTGTAGAAATAAAAAAATGTGAAAGTATAGACTGAAAAAAGAGTAGGAAGAGTTTTTCATTTTTCCCAGGGTTTCAGAAACATTCCATGTATTCATAATAAGTAGGTTATAGTGATTCAGCCTGTTCAGCTGATATTGCTCAGCCTTTCCTGGGAGTGGGAGTTTCTCCACACTGCTGTTAATCCGCAGTGACATGTCTCAGGTTAATCTTGAGTGGATGAGACTAACCCAGATCCAGAAAAAGGCTTACAGTGAAGTTCTGCTTGAAGGTTTAGCCAGGGATCAGTAGGCTGTCGTGTCTCAGATAAAATGTCACTTACAGGTGGGTGGGGCTAGGGTATAAAACACAAACTAGTCGTAGCACTCAGTGTGTCAGGGCAGGAGAATTTCACAAATGCCCTTTCATAAACATAATAATTGAAAACACAGCAGGTACACTAATCATCACTTTCAATAAAATTATTAAAGGAAAAAAAAAAACTTAGAATGAGATTGTCTAGCCAAAACTGATTAATTCACAAAACAGAGTGTGTCCTGCATGTTAAATGGCTGTTACCCGCTGTGTGTCCACATTTCTTCATTAGAGTGACTTTGCAAGGCTTAGAGCAATTGATTGGATAGACTGAGAGATTATATAATCATCTCATTGATGGATGCTTGGCTCCTTCCGCTTGGTGTAAGGCCTAGTACTTAGGCCTAGAGTGAACATAGGGTGGATCCTACTTCCACCACACATGGAAACCTCTATACATAAAAAGATCCATTTCACTAAACTAAAAGGGAAGGGGTCGCTGCTCTTGTAGCGACCAGCAGCAGATTTTATACATTATGCATTTTATACTGCTTTTATATTCCTGATACTGCTTCTGATATTTGTTGTTGTCATTGTTTTTATGTGACCTAATGTGTTTTACTGTCTAATGCAAACCACATTTCCCTTAGGATGACAATAAAGTTGAATTTGAAGAAGCTGAAGTCATACATTTGTTAACAAGTAAAGAACAGAAGTATAGAGTAAGTACAAGAACTAAATATAGTACCAAAATAGATTTAAAGCTGCCTATCAGTGTGAAAGTGTGTCAAGAATGGAAACGCATTGCTGTGCTATTGATAATCTATACAGAATACACTTAAAAGTCAATGAGGAGCAATGCAAAGATCAAATGAGCAGCTTGCATGCATGTATGCAAATGAACAGTTATGACAGTACTAATTCAGTGTCTCACTTGACTTCACTGTTGTAACACACTTTTACCCCCCTGTTGTCTGCAGGATCTGTACAAACCTTCACTTCCTGCTCAGGTGAGGGTTCAGGGGTTATGGCTCCTGACTGTTTAATCCCATCACGGGGGATTGGTGACATCAGGCCCAATCCTGTACCGACCTCTCCCCAAAGCCAGCAGCAGGGATCAGCTGTGATGAAGAGCAGTGGGACAGCAGAGATCAGTCAGTGTGAGGAAGGAACCAGAGCGGAGGGAGCGGATAGGAGCTAACACATTTCTCATATTCTCGGCCATCCCACCATTCAGCAGGTAGGGGCTGGTGAATTAGTCATTCATTTATGCTTGGTTTACATTTATCTTGTCAAATATCTTTTTATTTTTAGTGAACATGAAGATCTAAAGAAAAATTGTCTAAGAATAGAGGTAACAGAGATATATGACAATAACCTAGAAAACAGGCGCTCTTTGAAAGTTGATAATACAGGAAGAAAATACACTTTTTAGCCCTTTGTTGTGACATTTTAACATATTTTTGCACCTTGAATGCTTAATCCTTCCTTGATCATTTTTTTGAAACAACATTATTATTCTCTCACTACAGTCAGGATGGCTCGGGATATGTCAGATAAAGAAATCCTGAAAATGGAGCTGGATCAGTTGAAGAAAGAAGTTAGCACACCTCGGACACCAGTGAGTAATTCATCTCTTTTCTTCAGTAAAATGTCAAATTTTCTGGTCAAAAAGCTTTGAAATGTCATCTTTCATTTTGAGAGTGAAGTGAATGACTTAGATGGGTTTCCAACTTGATTCTTGTGGGGAAAAAAATAATTTGATTTGCTCACTACTGTTTTCATCCTCCTCTGAACAACAGGTGGGTGCAAACTGTGCAGAGACGATTTCCTATGTTGAGGGCTTGGCAGCAGATGATCCTCTGATCAAAGGCGTCCCAGATGACAAGAACCCCTACAAGGGAGACAAGGGAGGCTGCATAATAACATAGCACACAGACATCCAGGGGAAAAGTCACACTATTTTTTATCGGAGTCAGTTACTTTGCCGTAACAATCCTGTAGAACTGTTGTGGAGAAAGTACAGTTGTGTTGGTGTTGTATTGCTACCAGGAAAGAGTCCCATTCCCACCACTGGATTATGTACCTGTTGTTATGAACATGTATATTTGTAATTAAAAATAAATAGCTGTACAAAGCTTTCACCTGGACTGACTTTGGGGTTTATTGCTCTCATATCTACACACATCAGCATCTCACTTTGATTGCACTTTAATCTCATTTTATTATACTGGCAAAAGTTAGCTGTTTTATGTTGGACATTCTTCTCAATCACAGATCAATCCAAATCCTGTGCAAGTGAAAACTCACATTCACCTATTTTGCTGTACAAAGCAGCGTAAAGTCACGTAAGTCGTGTATGTGCTACTTAGCGTAATTCATAATAGGATTTCTGTGCCGGAACACGGTCGGCCACATTGGCCTGTTGACACACAGCTGCGTCCTGTGTCAAAGTCTTTAAGCTCATTCCCAGGACTTCATCCCAGCTTCCATTTGAAGCTGTCCATCCAATTAGGCTCAGTTCAGTCCGGGTGCCATTAAATGTATCACTGGACTGATCATTTACTTATTGTTTAGATGACCTTGGTGATATCAGTGAGGAGTGACCAGATCAAACGGTGCACCTCTAAACTTGGATCTCCTTGATCTGATTGTAGGGTAAAATATGTTCCTACCTCCTGCAGCAGGTATGAGGAGGAATAGATACAAATGTAATTAACATGTTTTAATAAATAAAATAAAAAAAATAAATAAATAAAAAAGCACATTTTTAAATACAATACACTGCAATAAAATACAAAAGACAAATAAACTCATTTGATTACTTAACAATATGTTTGTTGATACAATATTTGATGATAACACTAATTAATTATAGTCAATCATGTTGTTGTGGTTTCATCTTATCTCTGACCTTAATTTAGGTCAACTGAATTGGCAGAAAACTTAAGCACAAAGTCCATGCATGGGCAGCGAGAGATACTGCAGTACGGAAACAATGTTATCACATGGATCAAATAAGCTTGGATTTGTGTTTATTTTTCTTTCTGTTTTACATTTTTGATTGAGCTTCAAGATTAAGTTATTAGTAACAATTACTTACATTGTTACTCCAGTGACGTATTAAGTGAAGTCTCTCTCTAGAACATGTCCAGGCACTAACACTTCCACATCAGGCAACACCTCCTTTAGCCTTATCAGAGATGAAATGCTGAAACTCAGGGCTTCCAGTCAACTGCACTGTGATAAAGTCATAAAACTAGACATTGCATGTTTAAAGTCTAGGATGATTTGTCCACAATATATTCTTTATCTTAATTACCTTATCAGATAAGCGCAATTAAGGACTTATCTAATCTATGTAGCTGTCAGAGAGGCTCTTTGACATGTATGTATATTCATGCTACATGCCTCTACAGGACATGGACAACAAAATATGTTGCAACCTTCAGATTAGAAGTTTCAGTTCTCATGGAGTGCTTTTAATGTGTAAACTGTTGCTGCCTGAGCAGACAGAAAAAAATCAGCTAAAATTGATGTGAAGCAAGCATCTTTTTCTTTTCTCTAAAAACACGCTTCACACACTCTGCACATTCATTTGGACATAAGTTTTATAGAATAGTGTACCAATTACCACAATGAAGGCAGCTTTATTGGAAGATGTGCAGCAACAGAAGTAAACCTGTTTGGTGGCAATAGAGTCACCTGTCACCACAGTGCTGCAAATTAAAGCTATAAAGCTAATGCAAAGTCTAAGCAAGCAATTGCTGACAACTCAAGTAAACTTCCTGTCCCATTTCAGCCTATATCTATACAGTACTTAACCTTGGCCAGTGCCTGAATGTATGCCAACCGCCATGTTGGGACTGTGATCTGTGTTCTGTCCCTTTAGACACAAATGTGGCTTTCACCACTTTATCTTTATTGCTTGTTGTAACATGAGTGATGTTACACACAGTCTTGCCCCTCTTCTCCTGACCTTTGGCTCTCTGCATAATAAAAGGGGCCTTATGAAGAGAACAATATTCAGAGCAGACCTGTCACTTCAGTCGTGGTGCTTCATCGGTCTCCATGATGTGGCTGTTGATTTTCTTAGTCTGGGTGGTGATATGGGCTGGAGGCACATACTGGTACCTCTTTGGGAAACCGAGCCCTTTCTCTCTGGAGTCGGTCAGACCACCTGGACCTCGTGAATTTGACCAGAAGAAGAGGGACAAAGTCATCAAGCAAGGTAATGTCGGTGCAGTCCTGTTGAAGAAGTTATGGTTATCAAAATTCATCCAAGTAACATAAGAGTAAATCTGCATTAATTGAGGTCAATGCTGAGAGTATTTTCTGTGATTTACAAAGTGCAAAGTGTTGCATTCCTGCAACACCTAGCGAACTGAATAAATAAATATATAAATGAATATAAACAAAATTGTAAAAGAAAAAAAAAGAAGAAAGATACCATATCAAATTAAAATCAAGTTGTATCTAGTCATATAACAATATTATATTTATTCTCTCACACCGCAAACATCCTTCATTTAAAAACTGAGAAAGGCATTTTACAGCACAACTGTTGAGATGAACAGGCACCTAAAACATTGGGGAAAAAGTTGTATTAAATTTGCTTGTTTGTATGTCAATATATTGAAAACCAATAAACTTAAGTTTTGAGTAAAATACTCCTTAGTTACCCATGGGTCTTAAATAGTTAGTCAGTTGGTTTGGATGAAGATTTAAACATACCTCATATTATGATATATAAGCTTCACATTTTGCAACCATCAAGGCAAGTTTTCTTTGTCAAAGTAGTTTGATATAACACTTTAATTATTATTCTAGTTTTTATCGAGTTCAAGTTCAAGTTTGTTTAAAGCCCAAAATCACACTTTAGAGTCTCAAAGGGCTTTGCAGCCCATGAGTTTACAAGAAACAAAACAGGGTGAGGCCCCCGATTTAACCCTCATGGCAGGCAAGAAAAAAACTCCCCAGCTTTGCACAGATAGTTTTATCTATATGATCTGTCTGCTATATCATAACTCCGATTTTGGGTTATATCCTAATTACCAAGAGTGGGGCATTTTCCTTTCAAGTCTGCAGTTATCTTAATTAGATTATGACCAGGAGATTATAGTAACAGTGTAATCTACTGTTATAACCCTTGTAGCAACAGAGAAGCAAGATTTGATTAAGGAAGCATACATTTATGACAGCAAGAGTTGTAGCTGCAACCTTCAGTCTATTTTATGTAACCAAATTACGCAACACATTTTAAACTCTCAGATTCAACCTCATTTCAAGTCAGACATTTCAAGTCAGGCTATCTTGAGTAAAACTAAGGGACATGAATATTGTTGTTATATAACAGTTTGATTTGGCATGTTCTGAATACTGATGTTGCCTGTGATTTCTGTCCAGGTTTCAGCCTTGAAAAGGTGCCCCAGAACCTGGATGTCATTGTCATCGGCAGTGGTATTGGTGGGCTGACAGCTGGAGCTACACTGGCCAAAGCTGGAAAGAGGGTCCTGGTGCTGGAACAACATGACCAGGCAGGAGGCTGCTGCCACACTTACATCGAGAAAGGCTTTGAGTTCGATGTCGGTAAGAGGACATTCATCTTTCATGACTTTGTTTTCCAATCTAATATAGCTCCGGGTAAGAGTAGTGTTACTCACAATGTTTTGCAAATAAATGCAGTTTAGCTAAAAGTTGAATGATTTTAACTGAATTCATTTCCACCTGACTGGCCAACAATCTCAACCCCTCCAGTTAAAATTATATGAAGCTGCTCAGCACAGGCTTTCTAGTTTAAATGCTGCCAGGAAGGATTTAAGTAATGCTTTAGTGAGAGGAGGTAATCAGGATCAAATCCAGTCAGGATACATGAATGGTCTGAAGCTGCCTGTGAAATTGGGTGACTTTTTGAAAATACAGTAACTTAACATTTAATTTAACATAAATAATTAATTAAATTAATTAATTTAACATAAAGAAATATTCATTATATACCTTGGATGATAAGAATATAAACAGATGAAAACCGCCTATAATATGGGACCTTTAAAAGGATCCAGTGACCCGTGTGTGCATGGAATGGTTGTTGTGTAAAGACTATTTATCTATCTGGTATGACTTCTTAAAAAGAATGAAATAACAAAGAACACACTCCTGTTTCCTGCTGTTCGCTCTCCAGGGCTCCACTACATCGGTCAGCTCCATGAGAACAGCCTGTTGCGTATCGCCTTTGACCAGATCTCTGAAGGTCAGCTGGAGTTCCAGGAGCTGGACCAGCACTTTGACACCATTCAGATTGGCCTGGGCAAGGAGAAACGAGAGTACACCATCTTCACTGGCAAGACCGAGATGAAAGCCCACCTGAAGAAACAGTTCCCCGATGACACGGAGGCCATTGAGACATTCTTCAAAATCATGAAGGTACTGTCAGTTGGAGGAAACACATTTGGGCCAGTCCTCTGACCAATATATATAGTCACAAATGAATGAATCCGAACCCTCCCAAACTTCCTCTCTAATCCAACAGGTCTCAGCTAAGAAAACCCACTATTTGGCAACTCTGAAGCTGATCCCACAGTGGGTGTCTTTGTTCCTGCTCAAGTCAGGCATTGCAAACCTTGTCTCCCCCATCTTCCGCCTGTCTGGTACATGTGCAACAGAACTGGTCAACACCCTGACCAGCAACAAGGATCTCCATGTCATCTTTTCTTACCTTTTCTATGGTGGGTCCTCCCTAAATGTCACAAGTGAATTCCTCTAATGGTTTACATGATACAGATAGATACGTAATGTGGTACACAATTCCATTCTCTCATCTCATCACAATTTCTCTCTACCTGTGGTACAACTTCCCCCTGTTAATAAGAGTGTATTCTCAGTCAACTGCTTGAATGAAAATTTGGCATTTAGAGAACAGAATTTAAGCCTTCTTTGTGTGTATGTTTAGGTGTTCCTCCAAAGGACTCCAGTATTGTAATCAATGCCCTCCTGGTTCATCACTACAAACGAGGAGCCTACTATCCTAAAGGAGGAGCCAGTGAGATCGCCTTCCACATCATTCGCACCATCCAGAAATATGGAGGGAACTGCCTGGTCAGAGCTCCTGTCTCCCAGATCCTGGTCGACGAGAAGGGAGCAGCTTATGGTGAGACTAGTCTAACTCATATCGTTCCTCTTAATCTAAAGGTAACACTGGATACCCGAAATGAAAAATAACAGGGTCTTTGTATTCTGTGTCATGTAAAAGGTGTGAAAGTGAGGAAAGGTCAGGAGGAAGTGGAGGTGCATGCTCCAACTGTAATCTCCAACTGTGGCATCTTCACCACCTTCCAGAAACTTCTCCCACCTGAGATCCAGGTCAAGCCGGGTGAGCAGCTCTGATAGTTGATAGGCTTATTGACTGTTTCCAATCTCTCAGTGAAGTTTCTTACATGCTCAAACTCCTAAATTTAATGATCTATGTTGTGAAAGTAGTGAAGAACTCATAACGTAAATTCCAAACTTTGCCTCATGATAGATATTCAAGAGAGACTGAACATGATGAAACATGGCAGGGGATCGTTCTTGGTCTTCTCTGGCTTTGATGGAACCCAGGAGGAGTTGGGCCTCGTGTCCACCAACTTCTGGCTGTTCAAAAACAATGATATGGATAAATCGTAAGTATGACACACATGCAGAACACTGACAATCACGCAGAGCACTGAATGGAGATGACATATAGCTTTCACCACTCACTAGGTGGCACTCCTGTATAAGCAGTAGGAAAACAGTTCAGTAAGGCAAACCATACTCCCCTCAGTCAGTGTGGAGCTGCGTGACAACAATGTTATGTATGCAACATTTTGCTTGGGGGCCTGTTTCGGCCCATTTGAGCTAAAACAGTGGAAAAGATGTGCGAAGATCTATTTTTACCATTTACCAAAGGTTCCCGTTTTGCCCTCTGGTTGGGTTACAGTCGAAGGCAGATTGCTGCCTGTCTGGTCATACTGATTTGACCAGACTGGAGATCTGTCCTGGGCATCTCTGGCTGGGCAACAGCCTCAATGACCAAAAGACTATCCTGCTGATTTTTAAAAAAAATATTTTTGTATTTTTGTAGGATGGATGAGTTCTTCGCGTTGAGCAAGGAGGAGGCACCTGACAACATTCCAATGATGTTCATCACAATGCCCTCTGCCAAAGACCCTGAGGCCAAAATGAGACACCCTGGTACAAACAAACATACTGCGTCTACTACTGCACCTACTACTATTAATAACAGTATATTTTAGTTATAACATGCTGTCAAAGTACCAAAAGTCCCATTTACCTATATGTTTACAAGACGAATTTTATGATAATATAAGGTCAAAGCTGTGTGTCCATGTAGATTAACCTATGTTGTTTTGTACATTCCATGTTCACAGGAAAATCTTGCATGACAATATTAACTATGGTGAAGTATGAGTGGTTTGAGGAATGGAAAGACACTACTGTGCGCAAAAGGGGTGACGAATACTACAACTACAAAATGAGATTTGCTAACAAACTCTTTGACTGGGCCTGCACTATATTCCCTAAAATCAGAAACAAGGTATGATGATGACAATCTTTCTCACTCTCTCATTCACAGTGTACACCTGAATATATAGTCTGTGCATGTATATTAAAGAAAATGAAAACATTTTACTTTCAAAGTATTAAAACAAACTATAATTTTATTAACTCTTAAGCATAAAAGCATGCTAGTATTTTCTACTTTCTATCTGTCTGCTAGGTTGTCCATTCTTCCATTTTCATATATGTACATTGTTTAATAAAATGTGCATTGCAATATTTGTATGATTTGTTTTTCAGCTGGTTTTCCAGGATGTTGCTACCCCACTGACCAACATGCACTACCTGGGTGCACAGCGTGGAGCCATGTACTCCGCTGAGCACAACCTGGAGCGCTTCCATGCCGAAGCTGTCGCAAGGAACAGGTGTAACACTCCTGTCAAAAACCTCTACATCTCAGGTATGACTCCTTTGTATGAGCTGTTTGACAGGGCTTTTATGTTAAAACTGCATGCAAGTACAGTGAGTCCTTTGTGCTGTCTGATTGTTACAGGCATAGAAAATATCTGATTGATTCAATTACTCTTCAGCTTGGAGTGCTGATGTGAAAAGTTCACTGTAGCATTATTCTTTCACACAGCTGGCCTCTTTGCCAGTCTGTAAGATTAATTTCATCTGACCAGGCCAACCATTGCTGGTTTAAGTTATTGGTACAATAAAAATTAATTAATTAATTAATTAACCCC
>OMLF01010246.1:0-16620 GCA_900302615.1 Holocentrus rufus
ACATATATGTGTGTGTGTGTTCACGTAAATATGTAGCATGTAGTAATAAAGGGTAAGAAGAAGAAGGTAAATTGTAAGTTATGGATCCTGCAAGACGATCATGAAACATCTTTGAATGTACTCTCTAGTTTGTTTCCAGATGCCCCACTTAATTGAAAATTTTCAAACTTGAACCAACTGTTGTTCATTTGTCAACAGAAATAGGAGCTCGGCAATCGGCTATTTCTTGAGGCAACGCACTGTGGGAGTCATAGTCGACTTAATGTTTTTATGTTATAACCTTGACTTTTTTTTTTAAATGAACTTGAATTATGTTAAAGCAGATATTATGCTGCAGTCACAGAATCCGAATGTGACAACAGGTGCAGGTGGTCTGCCGGCAGCTGGAAACATCTGAGTAGCAGCAGTAACGTGTGGACCGAAACAAAGGGAGCTAGCATGTTAAATAAAAAGGTTTCAATTCAGTGTTGTAATCATGTCTTGTAGCTGAATGCAAGTCAGGCTGATTGCCATTTATGTTGCAGTTTATAATCTGCCAGCGTTGGGTTGTATAGCACCTGGCAGTGGGGCACAGCCAAAATACAACTTATATAGGCCTATCGTGTTTATATAGGTGAGATGTGTTTCTATTGGTTGTTATGTGCGAATTCGCAGATCAAAGATCAACAAAGTGAACTCTGACCTTTGCATTTGTGTGCGGGCAGTGCCATAATTTTCAGCAACTGGATGCGACTACTTCGTTTCATTGTTGGCATGGATTTTTAATTGATGTGTACAGGAAACACGACAAATTTCCGTCTGGGTTTAGTGCTAATGTGACAGCAGCTTTATTTCTTATGCTGATGATCTAACCAGGAGAGTTTCATGCCTATCCAAATGTTGGAAATACTTAAATGAGCAATCACATAACATTGTGTTTTGGAAAATGTCAGTGGTTTCACAAGACAACACTTTCACTAACCAGTTGCCAGAGAGACCAAATTACAGGGAGTGATATATAAATATATAAAGAACTTTTTTTTCCATCATTTTTCATTGTATTTAGTCATTTTGTGATTTTTTTTAAAAATGACATTGCAGAAAGCAATTAACTTGTTTAATGTTTGATTGGTGGCTTACATTGCATTGCTTGGTTTACTGGAAGACAAAAAAAATCACATGTAAAAAAGCTGACTAGGAGCAAATAAATTCTACCGAAAAGTTCAAACGTGGCAGCTTTAAATGGAGTCCAAGCCAGAACCATGGAACTATTAGAATATGTAGTGCTAAGTGATGTATTATTCCCATACGACATGAATGCACCGTTACATTAGTAGTTAATGTGGGCGGGTTGAGGCCAACTGACGTCAGTGTAGTTTGTCGGTGACGGTGGAGGAGGGACCACAGACCGAGCTGATCCCACGTGTGACGGAGGGCTGCATTCCCGGCTCGGAAACACTGTAGCTCCGCTCCGTCTACCGACCTGCCGTCTGTTTGTATTCGTCAGTCACTGCCTCTAGCTGGGTCAGATATGGAGGGAGACGGGAGCCAAGCCACGTCTGGAAGCCCGACTGATCCGCAGCACGACCCGGGGTAAGAATACAGAGAATATAAACGCAACATTTGTTATACATAATTAGTTACTGTTTTGTAACTGTGGATATTTGCAGCTTCTCCACGCACTGACATCTAGATTGCCTTCCGGGTCCAGTCAACTACACCTTTGTTTGGTTATATTATCAAACGGGCCTGCCCCCTTTTGCAGTGTATCCGCCTGGCTGGCCCCGATATGTGCTGTTCTCGCTCGCATGGAGAGGATATTTTGCCACGCTGTATTCAAAAATATGGCCTTTTATTGATGCCCTGCTTATCAGCAAAAGTTCACTCATCGAAGAAGAAGACGTAAACCCTTTTACGGATCTATAAGGTCTTCTAGCAAATTCGGCATATCGATTAATCAGCCAAGCAGCACTTTATTACGTTGTAATTATTATTCACTTGCTTCACTCTGCTCCCTACCGCCCACCACAGTGTGTTTTGGTGGAAGAACACTGTTTGGAGTAACAGTCGATCCAAGTCTAAAAGTTCAAATGTCAGCGGAATTATTGCCGCTTCGTGTATTGGATATATGCCGAATTGAGAAATGGATGATCACGAATAGTTAAAGGTCTCAAGTTAAGTTCTGCCAGGTATGTAACTTTGCCCATAAGCAAGGTGACAGTGAACTGGCATATGTTTTGAATGGAATTTGGCGTGCACCTCTTCCACACACGAGAGAATTGAACATATCGGGGCTGCTGCTTGGCTGGCTTTGCAGACGGCTTTTGGGCTTCTTTACCGTCGTTTAGCTTATCTTTTTGTCGCCAGCTTAGTAGTTAGCTTCAGCTAGCCAAGTAGTTAGCTAAACGTCAAAATGGCCGATCTGACATCTGGACTGACTTCTGTTGTGTTTTCCCTTTGCAGTAAAATGTTTATCGGTGGCCTCAGCTGGCAAACTTCACCAGGTAAGAACAACGTTCACTGGCGCTGCTGCTCCTAAACGTCTGCTCAGTGTGTGTGTGTGTGTGTGTGTGTGAGAGAGAGAGAGAGAGAGAGAGAGAGTGTGTGTGTTTACTCGCGCGCGTGTGTGTATGTGTGTGTGCGCGCGCGCGGCGCAAGGTTATTTTGATTTCCAGTCATTTTAAGTCCTCTATTCGACCCCTATGTGTAACAGTGTGACATTCAACGCTGAAACAAATCTATCTCTCTTTGACGAAAGAATTACAAAAAGCGACTCGTAATCCTCTCTCTTTTTTGCAGACAGCCTTAGAGACTATTTTAGTAAATTCGGGGAAATCAGAGAATGTATGGTGATGAGAGACCCAACGACAAAACGCTCCAGGTAAATAAACAGGAGTAGCTACTCCCACCATGATAAAATAACAATAAGGATGTGAGTTTGTTTTGTCCTTCAGGGTGATATTAATACCATGCAGCCATTTAACTGGATTTGCGATTGAATCAGCTTTTTGAAAGGGTAATGGTGTTTGACATTGACCGGGGAGCTGTGGAGAATATTCCCACTCCCGCTATTTTCCTTCATTTATAATGTTGTTATGTAATTAAAAGGTCATGTGCTGCAAATCAAACTAAGAAGTAATTTGAAGGTCAGTGCAGGGAAAACATGCATCCTTGCAGCTCCTTGTAATGTATTTAATGTGTAGATCATCTTCATTTGCACGTTGTTGTAAATAAGATGAAACTTTAATTATTCCTGTGGGGAAATTGTGTTTCTGCAACTGCAAATAATTTGACAATAAAAAACAGAACAAAGAAAATATTGAATGACAGTTACGCAGATATACACAACCAACAGTTTCAAATACCATGTTTAATAAAAGTGCACAGTATGTATCAAAGTATGGGTTAGTGCTATAATACAGTGCGTAACCAAGCAGGAATGATACTTACCTGATGAAGAAAAAAAGTGAAATATGAATGAGATGAGAATTTACCATAAGCTATGGAGCATGAAATGAGCAAGAAAATATTTATATTTATACGTTTTTTAAAAATGTGTGTGTTGTAAGTGTAATCTGGTGTTGTTGTGTCTCCACAGGGGCTTTGGCTTCGTCACTTTTGCAGATGCTGCCAGTGTAGATAAAGTCTTAGCACAGCCACACCACGAATTAGACTCTAAAACGGTACGTTCACCTTTTATTCTTATTGCTTGAATGATAGCGGAATGTGTCACTCTGTCCGTCTCTGACGGGTCTTTTTTTTCTTTCATCAGTCCCATTTTTATCCAGAAACACTTGATTCATTGTAACAAGTAGCTTGTTAACATGGGATACAGAGCAGGGATGTATTGGAGTGTAAACTCTGAATTATCCAGATTTTTTTATTTGCAGAATTACCTTTTTGAGGTTGATATGAACCTATATGACCTAAATTCATAATGCACATAATAGTATGTAGTGTCAAACTGATTGACGTTGCATGGAGGTTAAAAATTTTTGAGGACAGCAAAGCAGACAATAATATCTTTTCTAAAAATGTTCTATATTTTTATTTTAATTTGTGTTTTTTGCCTCGTGAATATTGCTGAGTGAAGGTCATAGTTTGCTCTTCTTTTTTGTTACTTTATTACTTCTTCTAATTGTAATCTGTTGTTTACATGGAGTGATATTTATGTATGTAAAATCATCGGCTACATCTTCATAGGTAATATGAAATCAATTGCAAGTAATTTTTCTGTGTAGTGGTTTTTGTTTTTTCTTAAGATGATCACTGGCTAGAGGTCAGTTTACCCACCCCTTTAATTTGCCATCACATCAGTGGGCCTGGTCCGTTCTATGCCCAATCACACTGTTAACCCTTATTTTGCTCTATCACAGAGACAAACTGCATTTTCCAATTGAGGCATTGTGGCCACGTGCACAGATTTCCATTTCAAGTTATATTGTCGCAGGCATGTTATGCAGTAAAACTGTATTTTATTTATTTATTTTTTTGAGTAAAAATAAACAACAAAAAAATCAGAATTTAGTTTGTAGTGTTCTACATTGCATTAATCTGCATGCCTTTAATAACAATTTGCAATGACAAATGCACTTGAATAAAAATTGCTTTTAGATGCACTTTTTGTATGAAGTTTTTATTATCCCAAGTTATTAGATCCATATTTGCGTATGTAGAAATGCTGCTGATTTTGTTATCGTTGTTATTATGATTATGATGATGATTATTATTATTATTGTTATTAATAATATTATTGTGTTACCTCAAGTTTGAAACTTTTACCACAGTGTAAACCTGCTTCAGTTGTGTATGTTTTCTCAAACTGGACATACTGTTTCATACAGAGAAGCAACCTAATTCATTTAGCAAGGTCTTTGGAAATCAGAAGGCATCCTATTGTAATTTGCGTCGGTCTTTGGACATGATCTCTGAGAGAAATACTTCACTGCTCCTGTCTGCAACAGGCTTCCAAATCTTTGCTTGTAATCTGACTGAGGCAAATAGCAAGTTGTCTTAGTTCAAGGTTCAGCTTGAGAGATGTCCTTTTATTTATTTGTGTGCTCATGTGTTTGACCTTTTTTTTTTTTTTTAAATGTATGTTTATCTATTTTGAATGCGTTGACATTTTATCTAGTTGCTGTTGCAGTTGCTTCTGAAATATATATATATATGTATGTGTGTGTGTGCGTGTTTGTGTGTGTGTGTGTGTGTAAGTTTTTTGAGTACGCTTGTGTCTTAAAAAAATTGCATGAGCAAGAAACCATCTATATAGAATGCATCTCACTGCTGGTTTCCCCATCAGTGTCCTATGTGCATGTTATTGGTAATGCTTTGTGATGCTGATGGTGGTTGATAAAACGTTGATTCAGGACGGTGATATATGCCCCCACTCACCTGTTACACACCTGTTAAACTTGACGATAATTGCCAAATGTTTGAGAACTATTTTACAACGATTCAGGAGATGGAGGTTTCATCTTGGTCACATTCTGCCCGGCAAAACAGAAGATGAGATGCAGAAACCCAGGGCACCGAGTTTGAGGCTGCTGTCCCCCAAACGGTCCCAAACCAGATCATTTATAGTCGTGCACATGGGACTTATGTAATTTCTCTGTGTGCAAGGCTGGTTTAACAAAGTAGGTCAGCCTGGGTGACTGTTCAGAAAGCCTTTGACAGCTGATTTCTGAGGCAGTGAAACAGGTATGGAAATAAGCGCTAAAATATGCATCGCGCTGGGGTAAAATCAGAGCTATTTGGCCCTAATATGGCTGAGTAGAGTTATGTCATATTTACAATGTACAGACGAATGGGGAGTTTGTGAGTGTGTTGATACTGGGGAAACTTTGTCCTCACTGAGCCAGAAACTGAAACATGGTGATGGAAAATCGGATAGTTGTATCCATTGACCTTTAGTTGAATGTGTTGCTTTTTACACA
This sequence comes from Holocentrus rufus, assembly GCA_900302615.1. Classification (NCBI taxonomy): domain Eukaryota; kingdom Metazoa; phylum Chordata; class Actinopteri; order Holocentriformes; family Holocentridae; genus Holocentrus; species Holocentrus rufus. The sequence continues at coordinate 5,916 of OMLF01010246.1, forward strand.
GCCACATTCCCCTTTTTATTTACCGAGTAAGCATTCTGAAGAACAGGATCTGAGGTGACCCTGCAAACATATGTTCATGATTTCATTTCTTTTTGTTTATCCACATATAGAATATTGTACTAGATTTACAAAAACCTTTACATCAACAGTATTACTACTTAAGTAATTATTGAGTAACCCTGATGATGCAATTATTGATTATCACTACTGAAGTAATTGAGTATCACTACTGAAGTAATTGTTGAGAGTAAATAGGAGTACTATATACACAAATGATTCACTGCTTGTCCATTATTATTAATGTCAGCGTGCATACTGTGTGGCATCCTGGTGACTCAGCGGGCTGAGGTGTCTACTGTGTACCTGTTACACTGTTAGAATCTGTTGCAGGTCATCCTCTGTCTCCAGTCTTTCTTGTCATAACCCACTATGACTGCCAGGACAGCCAAAGTGCCAAAACTATTAAAATGAGTGCTCTGTAATAATTCATTGTGCTTCGAATGTTGTATTTTAGAGGGTAGAAAGTGTAGGTTTTGATTTACTGGCTTGTTCATTCACTTTTGATTTATGCGTGGCAAAGTGGCTCTGACGTGCATTTTGGGTTTGATGGTGGATGCTATACTCTGTGGCGACTGTCAATCAACAATCAATCCTGTTGATTGATGCATATAATCTTAAAGACTTTGTGCATCTATTATAACTTACAGTAATATCTGTCAATGCTCACCTGCTCCATTAGATAATAGGATCCAGCCGATACAGGCATTCAAGGCAGATACTTATACATACTTCAGGGTTGCCACTGGGTCATGGAATTTCTGGAAAGTCATGGAATTTTGAAAAGTCTATTGCAGACAGAGAAAATCATGGGATTTAATGCATTCTTGGAATAAGTTATGGAATATCATGGAATTTTGTCCGCCTTAATTTTAAGACCTCTGAAGTACTTTGAAAATTTTGGTCATGGTTTAAAAAAAAAAAAAAAAGTCATGGTGTCTTTATATAGGTCATGGAAGGTCAGGGGATTTTACTTTTGACCGTGTGGGAACCTGATACCCTGATTATAGTCACGGACAGATGCTTTTTTAAATGCCAAATATCAAAATATGACTAATATGACTAAAAATGACTCCTCATGCTGAGAAATGACATATATTAATTTGTTTTTGTTCATTCAAATTTTATTGTCATGAGGGTCGGAAATCCTCTGAATCAGTACCACCTTGGAACACAAAAACTTAACATTAAAACCCAGACTAAAGGAATTCTTTTAGCTCATTAAGGCAGGTGACCCACCTCACATATTAAATTATAGAATATGCCCTTAAATGAAGAATTTATTTACAGAAACATGATTGAACAATGAAATGTGCAAATAAAATAACAAAATATCATTGTCTTTGTCCATAGCTGTGAGAGAGCCTCCGTCACATCAGAGCTGAATGACACTGACACTGAAATATATGATATTTAATACAATGTCAGTATCGGTCTTTCTTGGGTCCCTGTTGGGTTTGTTCACCAAAACGCTCCTGGCTGTAGTTTTTAAGTCTAATCCAAATTCATTTCAAGAGAAAGTGCTGGTGTTTGATACAGAAAGCTCTGCTTTATCCAAGCCAAAGGCTATACCATGGTATGGACTTTGTGACAGGGACGCATGCTATTCCGCCTGCTTAAAATTCCCTTTTGTATGGACTTTTTGACAAAGTGAAAGTGAAGGCTGGAGATGAATATTACTATATGCTGACAGTCAAATTTCCTCTGACACCATTTGTGAAGCTGTCCCCAGTAGCAGACTAAACACTTTTTTCTGGCTAAAGTACATTCCTTTCTGTTAATGCACTCAGACACACCAGCTGAATTCCCTGACTTTCTACAAGTGTCTATTTTTGTCAGCTATAGACTGTCATATTCATCACTGTTACGTTCTCACTACTTCTTTTTTCATGTTTGCAATGACAAGCTCTCAGGGGGAACAAGCCATACTACAAAAAGCCATACTACTCTCACAATACTCTGCTAATGGTCTTTTACCCCTGCAGATATGTCGCTTTGCAATGAAAAGGTGGAAGCAGTCCCTTTTTTTCCAAGGAGTAGATCTAGTGCTGCATTCAGCCTCATCGGCAGTGACAGATGTACGCTCTGTTGTAACACTTCCAACTCTCTTGAGAGCAGCTGTTCAATTCAGTTGTGATTGGCCAGTGAATGCATTCGGAGGTTTTTTATTTCTGAATATCAGACTGTTGTGTCCTATCTTATCATATCAAATAAGTCATAACCGTCCACTGGGTGGTGTTCATTTTCAGTCAAATTAACTGGTGCCATCCTGTGCCACCCTGCGGTTATATCAGACAGTCACCTGGCTAACAGAAGTAGGAACATTTTTACATTAGTACTGTTTTTCTATAGAAATAACTTACAGTAAACTGCAAATTCTTAGCAGGAAAACTTTTGATTGCCAGTAATGGACTATAATAATACTGCACTGTAATAATAAAAACTTATATATAACGCTTTTCTGAAACGGCATTTCCAAAGACCTAAACAGAAAAATGCATGTATGAACAACTATACAAATAGAATTAATCAGAATAAAACCAGTAAGTTAAAATCACAGCTGTAAAAGCCATGCTGTCATAGCATGGATGCGGGCCACGGATGTTTTTATGGTTACATTTATACCACAGTATACCACAGATTTTATCTACAGATGATTCTTGTAAGAAAATCATTTTAATTGCAGCTTTTGTGATGAATTCCTTTGTAAGTATAAAATGCAAGAAAATGTACAGCATTAAAGGAATACTCCAATGTTTTGGGCAAAATACCCTTTTTCTGACTTACTCAAACTGAGACAAAATGTTTGATACCATTTTCACCTCTGCACATCCACTGGTGCAGTTCGTATGGGCAGCATTTCATGTTAGCTTAGCATAAAGTCTTGAAGTCTGCAGGAGTCAGTAGCCCAGCTCTGTCAAAGTGAAAAAATAAACCTCACAGCAACTCCAAAGCTGTCTTAATTACACAATGTATCGTGTATTTTTAATACACATCTTGGATTTTTTTTTCCAATTAGGGTCATTTTAGGAGAACTTAAATGGTATGAACTAGAGATGGTAGGAACATATGTGTTCATCACTTATAGTTCCTACCATTTAACTTCCCCTAAAATGATTCTTGTTTTCTAAAAAAATTCCAAGGCATGTATTTCAAATACACATGGTACGTTGTGTAAATAATGATTCCCTCAAAAACCATTTTTGAACTGAAAATGTTCTCACAAAGCAAAATTTAAGTGCTACTTTTTGAGATCCACTGTTTCTGTCCCGTTAGTGCTTTTCTAAACTGGGCTTCCAGTTATCTTGGTTGAAATTTTTGAGTCGTTAGCTGTGACTGTGGCTCCTGCCATGGTGCTGAAGTTCCTTTGTCATTATTTTATGAGTTTCAGCCACAAAGCACGCTCTCTCCAAGCAGTGATTCCAGTGAATTATTGCTGTGAACATCGCTACAAATGTTCCATCGCACTCTTTTGTATTTGCCTCCATTGTGTTCAGTTGGGGTTGTGCATGACAATTAATATTTACTGCTTCTGCGCCATGGATGCAATCACAATATACTTGCTTTTCCTTCAACCACCTAAAGGCATACAAGGTTGCAGCCTTGCATGATCCAAATATTGGAAATCCATTGGAAGTCCATCTGGTGAACAAAGGCTCGGTATGATTTTAGTCAACTGCATTTGCCTTTAAATGGAAAACCTGTTATCCACGACAGTGAATTGTTTTGCCTTGAATGGCATGAAAGAACTTATTCAATACAACGTGAATGGTTGAGAAAATGGAGTAAATATTTTATGCGGAAGCAGGATCCTATCAATCAGGGTTTTCTTTTTATAGGACTGTGACAGCAGTTTTGTTTTAACAGTAAGTTCTTAGAAGCAAGCTGAACATAATGTTAATTAGCTCTCTATCTGTGCAATTTGTAAATCACTGCTGTTTTATTGACCCTCTTTCAGTTATGAAGAGATTTGATTTGACATGGAATGGTCCTGTAATTGGGAAAAGGTAAATTGCAAGTAGCTCTAGATTGTGTTAGCCATCTTTAATAGGAACATTGATTATCTATAGAGAAGTTGTGGAATTGCATTGATGGCAAGGCAGAAAATCTGAAACCTGAGCATCAAGCTCTGCAGCTGCAAAAACTTCTGTTTTTTTGTTTGCTAGGTAATTGATTAATTCTCTTTAATCTGTCATGAGGACTTATTCATCTTCTACCATGAACAAAACAATAGAATTAGTGGAAGCGGGCAGACCTAGACAATGGATGATTTTTTTCTCTCTCCTAATTATTTTTTGAAATTACACAGCTATGAGAAAATGGGCTGCTAACTTGTAGTTTCTTCTCTCTATTTTGTGAAATCAATATTTAACAAGGGAATTTTATTTAATTATTTGTGCCCTTCCCTGTCAAATCCCCCCGAGGGCAGAGATCAATGCTATGTTCTTAAATCGGAGAAGGGTAGAGCTCAAGGTGGACGTTGGGAACCCACACTACGATATTCCGCATGTGCTGGCCTGCTCTCAGTTGATAAATATCTTCAAAAATGACAATGTGTTCATTTTGCCGATTTACATTAAATGTCACTGCAAAGACTGCAAGGTCTTCTTTTTTATACTGTGCACTTCCCAAGTGATTAATCCGCATTTTTGATCTAGGCAAACACCACTGTGCTGATGTTTTTGCTGCTCTCAATTCTTCCTTTTAATTATTTTCTCCTACTCTCTCTTCCCATTTGTTCCCTGACTTGTCTCTCCATTTTCCCTTTCACCAGATTGACCCTAAAGTTGCCTTTCCTAGACGTGCTCAGCCCAAGGTAAGAGGACTTTCCTCTCTTTTGCTGTGGCGCGCTTTCACATTATCATCGCTGAGTTATACTTGCTGACAGCATAAAAAGTGGTGACGGTGTATTTGGTGTATTGCAGACGCTTCGGGTCACCTTCCAAACATCTGGGGGGACTGACGTATTAGATGTGCAGAACAGTACAAATGCTTTACTATTTATTTTTTTGTTGGTCAGATAAAGTGTTTCCCATTAGGCTGAGCTTAAGCACCAGAGAAATTTTTACAGATGTGACAGAGTCTCATCAGATGCCAGTGTGCTGCGTGAGTGCGTCGGGTAGTTCACAAGTTCACACAAAGCTGTTTTCTCCCCAAGGATGCAAAGATTGAAGGTTTATTTATTTGTTTATTTATTTATTTACTACATTATCATACAAAGAAAGCTGCTGTTACCTTGGAAGTACAGGACTCAAACAGAGAATTGGCAGAGCCGGAGCAAAGCACACGCTCTCTTTAAGATTGGGATATTGTAGTGTAATTGAGTACCAGCAAGGGATGTGTTTTCGAGGTACAATCTCTTCAGCTCCCAATTGTTTTTTTTTTTTTTTCCCCACTCAGAATGCACTTGTTTAAGTCAAAGCTGGCAGTGTCAGCGGCATTGTTAGTGACAGCGTTGACAGCCTGGAAAAGCCTGAAAAATACCAAAGGCCTTATATTCATCTCCAGTGCATATGTTGTCAACGCGCAAGCATATGCTGCGCTATTTGGCAGATCTCGACAACGCTTTGATATTTTTCTGCTCTGTGGGCTATGTTAGGCGGGGGGAGGGAGGTTGGCCTCTGCATTCATTATTTGAATAAACATGAAATTGACTCAAGGACATCCACAACAATAAAGGGGGGGAGCTGCAGACAGCCAGGCTCTGCGGCCAGCAACTATAAAGTAGCTGCTCCTCGGAAACCGCAGAGCAGTGACACTGTGGAGGATGGTTGAAGGTTAAACAGTACCTGCAGTTGTCTTTTGGACCTGCTACTTAAGGGCAGGCTCATTAGCGCAGAAAACGAGTACTATTTTTTTTTCTTGCCCTGAGTGGGGAAATGTATCTTGTCAAAGAAGCTGGCAGCCATAGGATTTAAGGCAAGGCGAGCGCCCGTTGCAGGAGGTTGGTTAGCCAGGATATGTATAATTTATGAACACTTTCCATGAGGGCTAATGGTCAGGTCCCCTCAGGTTGGGTCTGACTCACTTTGTTCAGCACTGGTCACGAACTCTGCCTCAGTTTTTCTTTATTGTTCGTGTTGGATATCCCAGTCCAGACATCTAGCTCACACTTGGCTATTGGCTGTATGAGTGGCTGTGTGTTTGTGCATGGGTAAGTTTGTGTTTGTGTGTTTGTGAAGCCAGGTACTGCTGATATTTTGAACTGAAGCTTGCAGTGGCTGATATTTCAAGCCTGTAAAAGTTGCAATTTTTTTTATTGTTGTTAGAAATGCATCTGAAACCGTATTTATACCATCATGAGACATAAAAAGTCTCCGCTGAAACTAGACTAATGAAATTGTTAAGTAGCCCCCCCCCCCACACACACACCACCACCACCACCAGTAACCTATTCAATGGCAGGGGAAACCACTCGATCGTAGAATAAATATAGGCCTGCACTCAGGATGACAAAAAGAGAGTATAAGAGGAGAGGAATAACAGGATAATAACAGGATATGGAAGGAGGAGATGGAATTACATGCATATTATGTTTTCTTTAATTGGCAGACATGTTCATGTCAAGCAGGTAAAAAAGAAAAAAAGACAGAAGGGAACAATTAAACAAATCAATAAAATGTGCAAAGAAATTAAAATGCCATGTCAGGTTTTCCAGTGTTTCTGTAGCTGTGGCCAATATTCAGTATTTATTAAAAAGATTTAAAAAGACAGTATTGGCACCATATATCAGTCTAACACTATTGTTTGTATATTGCATCAGTGTAGGAGAGAATTCCTACAATGTGGCTGCTGTTCATGGCACAGCTTGTCCTGCCTATTGAAATGAAGTTTTCTGCATGCTCTCTCCAGCGTGGACAGCCTGTACGCCGACACACAAACACACACACACACACACACACACAGTGTCATGGCCTGGGCCGTGCGGCCCGAGGCCTAAATGCTGTTTCCTGGCTCCTGTGCAGCCGTAGATGAATGGGGACATTAAATCAGGCGGTTCTTAGCAGCAGCTAGAACACAGCCTCTAGGTGTTTGCTTTGTGTTAAGCCAACCGCCCAGTAATGGTGTTTTATGCAAATGCCGGCCTACCTTTGCCTCCAATCATGTGGTATTATGTTTGTGGCTGCAGCGCTGGAGTTGAATCGTTAAACAAGCAGCTTTCCATCACGTCTCTCCCCGATTTGCCGGCACATCACAGAGTGAAGGGAATGGAGTGGCGAGCTTTTACAAAAGTACATCGGCATCATGGTGTGCTTTTTTCCTTTCTTTTTTCTTTTTCTTTTTTTGTTTTCTTTTTAATTTTTTTTTGCTGAAATCTAAGATAGGTTAAAACTTTCTCAGTTTTCATGCTCTTTGGAAAATATTAAGCATCTGTGCAACTTTGTGTGAGTTGGACTCTCAGCATTATTTAGGAAATTAGCAACCCCTCATTAGGTCCAATAAGGGTACTTAGAGAAGCATCCCATGAAGTTTGAAAGTTTGAAACCCACAGCTGGCAGTGTTTCCATCAACAGCCAAGAAGCCTGTTGAATTGCCCTTGAGCAAGACTCCAAACCCATACCTGCTTACTCATTAAAGGAACACTCCCAGTGTTTTGGCAAAATACCCCTTTTCTGACTTGTGAGAGTGAGACAAGATGTTTGATATCATTTTCACCCTGTACATCCACTGGTTCAGTTCCTATGGGTAGCATTTCGTGTTAGCTTAGCATAAAGACTTGAAGTCTACAGGAGTCATTAGCCTAGCTCCTGAAAAAATAAACTTTGCAGAAACTCTGAAGCTGTCTTATTTACACAATGTATCGTGCATTTGAATTACATGTCTTGGAAGGTTTATTTTTTCACTTGATGGAGCTAGGCTAGTGACCCGTGTAGAAACAAAATGCTACATATACTGTAGGAACTGAACTAGTGGACGTACAAAGAAAATGGTATTGAATGTCTTGTAATAATGTGGGTAAGTTGGAAAAAGGGTATTTTGTCCAAAACGTTGGAGTATTCCTTTAAAAGGCTCAGCTAAATGGCCGTTTTGAAAGTGAAGCTCTCAGCAGATCACTCAGGATAAACCGCTAATACCTCATTTGAAACAGTATCCACGGACAACAGTGGAGCCTAGTGGTCAGAGACACTGTCCTGTAACCACCAGAAGGCATCGGGGTGAATACCAGCAACAGCCATGTGTCGTGTTTGATAAAGACAGCCCCAACCTGCTTACTCACACTAGGCTGATACTCATTTCCAGAGCAACATACAGTGATTCCTTTTTTGTTTGTTTCAGAAATTGCCTCACGTATATTTTAATTTTATGTCCACGAATACAGTATAACTCTTTGGTGGTTTCTTTCAAGACTTACTACTTTATTGTTATCTTCTGATTGTGTCACACAGCCTGTAACTATTAGTAGACTTGCACAGTTTCAGTCGCTTTCACAGTGGCTTGGATTTGAATTTGCCCTCCAACCGAGGAGGACAAATTCAAATCCCAACCAGAGGATGATGAAACCTCGTTACTTACAGCCCAGTGATTTGATGTAGATGGAATAGTAGTGTGGCCCAAAGCTGTAGTGACACCTACTGTTGGAAAAGTCAATATGTTTCATGCTTAGAAGAGAAACGGACGTCATGGGAGGTTGTTACAGAACAAAGGATTACTGCCAATGATCTAAAACCCTAGACATTGCATCAAGTTACGGACTGCACACACACACACACACACAAAAGCACTCGACAACAGTTCAGTTCAATTTTTTTTCTATGAGCAGCTATTTTGCAACCTAGTCACATGTGGAGCTCTCAGTTTCATAATGTTTACATGGACTCGTCAGTACGCTACATACCACTAGAGATGATTAATTCACTTATTCATTCACTTTCTTTTCCTGATTATTCATAGTCAGGGCTGGTGGGGGGTGGCATCCCAACATGCATTGGGTGGAAGACAGGTCTACAGTTTGTCACAGGGCTCACACACAAACAGGCAGACAAACACACATTTACATGTATGGGCAACTTAGAGTCTCCAATTCACCTGACCTGCATGTGTTTGGGAGGAAACTGAGGCACCTGGAGGAAACCCACGCAAACGCAGGGAGATCGGATGGTAAACTATTCTTAGTAGAAATTTAATGTTGTAGCATCGCAGAACAGCTGTGAGACCAAAAGATATTGAGTGAGTGAGTTTTAAATTAACTTAGTTCTTGTCTCTTTACTGAAAGTTTGGCCAGTGTGGAATTGGGACAAAAATTCTGGCTGGGAATCTCACTCCAAACCAGGCCACCCTGCACATGCAGACCAAACAAATATTGCTACCTTTTTTGTTGACTGGGCTTTCCTTCAATTTAAAGGAATACTCCCAATGTTTTGGGCAAAATGCCCTTTTTTTTCGAAATGCTATCCATAGGAACCAAACCAGTTGATATACGGAGGTGAAAATAGTATTGAACATCTTGGAGAAAGGGTATTTTGCCCAAAATGTTGGAGTATTCCTTTAAATATTATCCACCAGGCTCTGCACCAGGACGTTTGAGAAGAGCAGGCATTCAAGCTTCATGAAGGGGCCGATGTTCAGTTGACCCATCAATTATTAGTGTTCTTAGGCCTAGTAGTAGTCACAAGCAGGCCTTGTGGTATATACTGCATAAACAAGACAGAACATATGATGGCAAAGCACAAAACATGCTATGGAAACTACATGCTCGCACCCAGGCACACGCTATGTGAATGAAGTACAATGCAAAGTAAACCTATTGCAACAGCCACACCAATAACAGCACAACGGAATATGCATTCTCATTTTATCACAGTAGTAGCCGGTGATATGATTCATGACTCATTTAAAACCAAGAAAGGCTCCTGCACATGTGCTGGAGCTGCATAATGACATCAACATTAAAAACACATAGAGAAAGATTTAAATAGCAGCATACATGTTTTGGACCTGCACATGTGCAAACACTGTAGAGGTTAATTTGCATGTGATCTGAGCCCAACTGGGTGGGCAGTCCAAAAACATATAATAGGTTGCCTGGCCTATAAAAATCGATGGGAACCCTGGAAATTGACGCTGGAAGCAACACAGATTGATAGAAATTTGTTTCCCCCCTCGACTGTCTTCTGGAGATTTGTTGCAGAAAACGATGTACACCGGTCGCGTCTCATGATTGGCAGACGGGTCATATCAGGTGAAAGGCAAGTGGGGGAGTACAGACTGGAGATGTAGGCCGACAGATCAGACTGATGTGACTGCCCCCTTGTTGTGTTGCCTTTGGCCTGGACCAGTCAGACCTATTTCAGTTTGTATTTTTAACAGTGGTCTGACTGGTCCAGGCCAATTCTTTGCGGGTAATTAAAAAAAAAAGAAAAAAAGAACTTACCAACACTTGACAGGTGAGCCAAAAACTTAATTTGGGACACTGTTCATACTTGGGAAGTTAAGTCTGCTGTCCACCTGGCTGTGGGGGGAAAACCCAAAAGATCCCAGATCCCAAAGGACAGGGAATCAAACTCAGATGACTTTCCAGTTGTGAGGCCATAGTGATAAATATGCATAGAATATTTATTGTTTAATGCTCTGTTGCTCCTATTTTTGTGCTTTTGTTTTCATAAGCGCAAAAACTCTTACGTTTTCAGTTCTATTATGTGCTTGGCCT
>OMLF01010247.1:0-23985 GCA_900302615.1 Holocentrus rufus
AGGCTTCTCTGGCTGGCTGCTCCCATAGAAACCGAGCCAGAGGAAGAGAGACGGAGGGAGGGAGGGAAAAAGGAGAGAACAGAGAGCGAGGGAGCGAGTGAGTGACTGAGTGAGTGAGTTCTGTCAGCTCTCCACAACCTATTATCAGAGTCCTGGGGGACGCCCCTAACCCTCCCACTCCGCTCTTTTTACAGTTAGAGACAAAAAGACAGCTCACTCTCCTTTTCTTCCCCGGCGCTGTTTCCCATGTTACCTCCTTAACTCCCTTACCTCCCTCGTCCAGCCGGCCAGCCTGCCTGCGTTCGCTCCCTGCCTCTCTCCGCAGTCACGCCACGGGGAGAATCGGTGGTATAAAGGCTTCCTCTTCGCGCCTAATCTCAGTGTGGCAGAGAGGGTGGAACTGGCTTTGGTTCAGATACACAGACCACCACTCGGTTTGCCTCTGCCCAGAAAAATCTCTGCTCAAAGTTACCGCTGAAACCACGCCAGCGCCGCGCTCCGACGCCAGACCGACAAGTCCCAAATACTTGTCTCCTGCACGGCTCAGCCCTGACCCCCCGCTCCATCTCGCATGTACTTATTAAGATGTAAATTCATATCATTTGTCTGGCCTGCCTTCAGCATTTGTCAGAGCGGGTATTTGAAAATGCTTTGGGGGACCAAGAGGGTGGATTAAAGGGAAGATAGGGAGCACACAGGTGGCCAGATTTAGGGATGAATGCAGCTTCCAGGAATTCGATAGGTCTCCAATGGAGCTGTCCCCTGCCTCATCTATCAGACCGAAAATGAGGCGCAATTGATCCCATGGGGCAAGTAGTTTGAGAGGGAAAAAATACATCTTCCGTGTCATGCAACGGACTGGGAAATATTGTTGCGGTGGCCCTGAATTGAGGAAAATCCACTTGATTTCCAGCCGTGCCTGCTTTTAATCATCACATACTGTATCTACTGTACATGTCCGCTTGGGGACGGGCGAGGATGCTTCGGCGAGGACCGTGGCCATCCCTCATTAGATCCAACCAGAGACAGCGCCGATTGGGAATGAACTCCCCTTATGGATTTTCCCTCCAAATAAAGTGTCTCATTCCCACCAAATGGCCATGACCCCGATGCAATTAACCCGGCAATTTTTCACTTTCAAGGGCGTCCACCGGGGATTTGGCGAAATTGGCCAACTCGTCATCATCCCTCACTCCCTGATGGGTAATGGAGGAGAGGGGAGATGATAGGCGTGATTTGCCATACCCTATGCATTATCTCCCTCTCTCTCTTCCTCCCATACTCTCTCGTTCCCCTCTTCCTTCATCTCTCGTTTTGAATTTTTTCGCTAAGATCTGTTGCTCCATCAGGTGTCGGTGCCACTCACCACTGCGCTGATGTGATTTGCCTCCAATCACTACTCTTACTTAAAAATCACTGTGTCCCTGCCTTTACTAGCCTGTTTATCACAAGTGCAGCTACTGCATGTGGAAGGAAAGTGACCTGAGCCCCCCGACTCTGGATGAATGAAAACACCATTGATTTCCTATGGAGGCGCAGTGCCAAGCCCGATGCACAGGCACACGGGGTAGATCAGGTGTTAATGAACATCAATGTTAATCTAATGAAGGAGGAGAAAAAAACAAGGAAGAATAAAAAGCTAGAAGCAGAGAGGAGCAGACTGGAAGAGATGGATGAGCTTTATAAAGTTTCTCAGAGCCGTCAAATATACAATTTAAAAACGTAACTCCAATATTGTGATTATGCTCACGAAGCCAAAGAGCAATTACTGTGTGAGCAGTGAAACTGAGACAAGTTCCAAAAGTTTTGTTGTGCCGAAACTACATGGACACAACACAACCTGGGTTAAAGTTTAGTAGCATTTAATGCTACATTTTAATTAACATAAAACCTAAACTCTAGCCATCAACTGTGACCTTTAGAAGACACAAAAAGTACTTCCTTTTTTAGAATGTGCAGAAATTATTTTTGGTCACTGGTTGATGGGGTAAAAATTCTTGAAGATATGGGCAATGAAATATATGGGATATATGATATGGGAAAGGAGATCATAAAGTCATATGGATCATTAAGTCAAAGTCAAGGAGCTGAGTCATAAAGGAAACAACACTGAGAATGTGCAATAATACAGCATGTACTGTTAAAAATGTGTGAAATTAAATGATGAATACAAAAAATGAAAAATAAAAAATGTAATAAAAAAGTGTAAATAACACATGGTTTGGGGAGGCAATTATCCCTTTGCCAAGAGAACAAGGTGCTTTTACTTTGTCACAGTCATTCTTCTCTGGCCTTATCCCCCCTCCAGTGCAGCGATTATCTGGGCGACAGGGTGAAGCCTGTCTTCTCTACACACACCGGGTCAAAGCAGACTGTCCTCCCCTTGCTCTGGAACCATTGTTAATTCTCTCCTATTTTACACCATTGATCTCCTGCCTCCCAGCCCAAACATCCAGGTCTTTGTGGAGCTGTTAAGCTGCTCTACTACTGGACTATCTGCCCTCTTGTTGTGAGCGCCATATCGATCCCTAGCTCCCCCTGAACTGCAGACCAGGTCAAAAAAATGAAAAAAGGGTGAGAATTTGGTATGAGGAATGGAAAAAAACAACAACCATAATGGGTAAATGTCATTAAGAGTTTAATCTCAAAAATGTGTGTCAAAAATGTCTCCATTGTTAAAAATCTGACTACTCGTCAGTACTCCTAATCTTATTTGTCTCTTCCAAATATTGGTTGTGTAAGTGTGCACAGAATATTCTTTGGCACCTTAGAAGTCAAGCTTAACGTGCCCCCTTACACTCCCATTCATGCTCCAAAAATGTGAGATGCTGCTCCATGAAACTTGAACATTGCTACGCATAGGTAATTCCATCTTGTGAATACTTGACTGGCAGAATATGTAGTAATGACTTGTCTCACTTTTTACTGTTTCTATCCACAAGAGGGTGCCAGGGGACAAGAAGATGTATAAAGTATGCATAAAATCTGTTTGGCCTTTAAAGGAGCAATAGCTGACTTTTAGACCAAAGAAAAAGTTCAAATGAGGATATATTTTATCAAATGTGTTTTAAATAATGTACACTCACATATGTTGATAATTTGTTAGCTCAGAATAAGATATGTAATCTTGGAGGCTGCCATGTTTAGATCTTCAGTTGAGAGTGGATCAGCTCTTCACCGGGCATATTACTGCCACCACCTGGTCATTATGTGTTTGATAGGTGTGTGTATTAAAGCTACATGTGTTTGTGCTCTTCCCTTTACTCTAGTTCAAAAATGATAGGCAGAGAGGCATAAAAAAGATGAAAGAAAAAACTTCATAAGAGTGTTGGCAGAAAAGTAAGAATACTGGTGCTGCCTTCTTAAGATGGAAGTGCTAATGAACAGCAACAACATTGACTATAAAGTGATACCGAAGTTGATTGTTTTCTGCTAGACAGGTAACTAAAAGAATTATCATTTTTGTATATACTTATTTCTTTACAGTCTGGCTTTTCTTATGAGCTGCCACTTTGAGGTCAAATATGCGAATGCAATCGATAGATGATGAAGTGACAGATTGTCAGATCAATCACCTGGACAAGCATGCTTTTTGAATATGTAGTAACATTGCAGTGCTTGTGTTTCTGCTTTACCACTTTCATGATAGCACTGCATTTTGATGAGTAGCTACAGACTTAAGCAAGGCTATACAATAGATAGAAAGATAGATAGGCATCAAAACAGCTAATCACAGTAGAATAAGTCACAGTAATAGATAGCTCAGCCAGATGGTAAGATACAGAGGCTTATGTCTTCTACTTGTTTCATTAAAAATTACAGTACAGTGATTAAGTGAGAGGTTAACAGCTGAATGATTATTTAAAAGCACTCTAAAGTTGGTGGTTCTTGGAGATAAGCTTAGAAACATGAGATTCTCTTGCATGCTCATAGACTTTTTGATATTTCAGAATTAAATCCCATGAAACTTTATTTCAGGCAGGACATGTAAGTCCTGCAAACCATATCAGCTGACCGCCAGCTTATCTAAACAAACACCAATCATATTTGACACTTCAAACAAGGCAGTCTATTTTAAGCTGCCAACTCATTGCGCTCCCCGCTGAATCTCCAGCATGCTGCCTGGACTCATATGGGGAACATCCAGGAAAGCAGAACCTGTGCTGCCAAACATAACTAAACATTTGTGTTATTATGATTTTGTCTTAATGACAAGTGGTCCTGACTGAATCATTATACTGTAGAGCACTTGCAGTTCATAATAACAATACTCTTTATATTTATAGCACTTTTCAAAACAGAGTCTATAAAGCTGCTTTTCAGATAAAAGAACAGCATGGTAATGAAATAAAGCAACAGAGGAAGAAGACAGTGAACAAAAGTAATGAAGAATAAAAACAGGCAGAGGAAGATAAAGCAATGTGGAGCATCAATAAATTAATAAATAAAACTGAATATAAATGTAACATTACAAAAATTCCAGTTGAAAAAGTGAGTTTAACAAAGTAATTCAAAAAAGGCTAATGACAGGGACAGCTTGAGCTCCTTGGACAAGCTGCTCTGAAGCCTGGAAGCTCTAATGGCAAAAGACACGATCACCCCCAGCTTTCAGCCAAGACTTCAGACCAGCAGGGAAGGCCTAGTCTGAGGATCTCAGGCAGCACAAGGGCTCATAGGGGCTTAAAAGATCAGAGACGTTAGGAGGGGCCAGACCCACATATGCCAATAAAAGAATCAGAAAAATCTTAAAATCAATCCTAAAGCTCACAGGCAGCTGTTGCATAAAAGCTGATACAGGAGTAATGTGTTCTCTTTTCTTTGTTCTAATAGGAATGTAAGCTCTAACATTTTAAATAAGTTGTAATCGGTTGATTGATTTCAATCCATTGATTAGATTGGCCGCAGGAAAGAGCATAGAACGTAATTATTTCTGAGCTGATGAAAGGTTGATTTTGGTCAAATTTGCCAAGAAAGAAAGAAAGAAAGAAAGAAAGAAAGAAAAACAATTACTTTTATTTTATCATTGTTGAGAATCCTAAAATTTTGTACAGGAAATAAGTGGATTGATGGAGGAGACCTAGTTAGAATTAAAGCCAGGTAGATGTGTGTGTCATCTGCATATTTATAAAAGCATAGCCTACGCTGTGCCTGTTAATGACCTGCCTCCAAGGCAGTATGTATAAGAGGAACAGGAAAGCGCTCAAAAAGATCCCTGTGGGCCCCTGCATGTAACAGAATGAGGCTTGAACCAGAATCATTACCTACTGTTAAGAGACAGAGTCATTACCTATTGCTAGGATAAGACTTAAACCAGTATAAAATGGTTCCCTTAAGTCCTGCCCTGTTGGAGAGAGAGTCAATTAAAATAGAGTTTCAGTTTTCTTCAGTTTTCAGTTTAGAAGACGTCAGTCTGTGCTCAGCAAGCTTACATTCTCTCCTGATGACATGGATGTGTTCATTAATCCAGTGTGAATGGTCATCAGAATGCTTAGTCAAGGTTCTGAAAGGAGCTACGGTATCTAAGGTGACAGTGCATCATTTATTGAAACGTGTGACCAGTGCTTCCACTGGGAAGCAAAGATCAATCGAGTGGGAGGCAAGTCAACTTAAGAAAGTTTGACAGCAGTCTGAGAGTGAGTACACCAGTGGTAATTAGTAGAGATTTGCCCGGGATGGATAGAGGGAAGTCAAACAGAAAATGTACATTCAAAACATTCAAAAACATCCAGAAACTCAATGTAATTCTGTCACTGGTGCTGTCACCACTTAATGGCAAGAACTTTTCATATTTTGAGACTGTAATAGAAAGAAGGTCAGGGAATTCAGAAAAGTGTAATTGGGTTTTGGAGGACTATAGATCACTCCACTGAAGACAGAGAAATGACCTGTAGCCGTGATTGGAAGCAGCTCAAAGGATTTAAATTCAACAGAAGCCAGTAACATTTATTGACGATCTAGGCTAATTTAGAAATATAAAATTAGGGACACAATCCTCGATAAGAGGGTTATCTCCACAACTCAGTTAAAAAAAACAAACTTAAGTCAGTGGGAAAAGCTAAAACACAGACACATACATTCCACAGGCTAAATCTGATGATACATGGGCTGATATGATGCGATGTGAAGTCGAATTACAACTAAACTGTTCAGGTTACTGCCAGTTATATTCCTTGAAGAGCTATAAGGTCTACAATTAACCTGAAACCCAAAGATTATCAAAGCAGCAGCAGGGGAATCAGCAGAAGGAAGAAATAGCGACTTAAAGAACTGCAGAGTAAACGTCATATTGGATTAACAGATGAGAGCTGGACCTATTTGGGTGAACTCCATCTTGCCTAAACAGGTGGAATCTATCCAGTAAAGTGGTGAAATCGTCCATGTAAGGGATTTCCAAGCATCACAGTAGCTTTTCAGCCAAATGTGTAGCTGCTGGATACAGCAAATGTCCTATTTCCATAACTAGGGGAAAGGCAACTTTTTTTTGGTTTGTTTTTTGTTTTGAGGATAGCATTGAAAAGGTTCTTGAAATCATCCTTGACCTTTTCCAACTGTTGCAGCTTGATGTCATTTGAGCCCACATGTAAAATAACAGTGGAGGTGATAATAATCTGACAGCGGGGGCATAGTAAAGGAGTCAATGTCAAAGACCGTGGGCACCTGGGCAACAGAATTTTTGGCCCAATGTAGAAGACAATGTAAGGAGCCCACAAAGAGCAAGGGCTTGTCATGGAGGCAAGGGCAATCTGGAGAAAGGTAGGGCCAGAAGTGATGTTGCCAGACGCAGCAGGGTCAAGAGCAGCAGGACGGGGAACAGCAGGGCCAGGAGGAGCAGCGCTGGGAAAAGCAGGACCGGACACAGCACGGCTTGAAGGGTCTCAGCTGGGCGCAGCAGGGCCAGAGGCAGCTGAGCCAAAGCAGCAGAAGCAGCAGAAGCAACACCAACAAGGCCAGGTAGGGGAGAGTCACAAGTAGGGTGAACCAAGACCCTCTTGTTCAGTGGCACAAAGCAATCAGTGATGTTTACAGGAGGACGAAGAGAGGCATCAGTTTGTTCCCATGCTGTCTTCGAGCTCTTAAGCACAACCTCCATTCAAGCAGCCTCTGGGTTGGGATTAGAGTAGGACATAGAGAGGGTATGCAAAATATCACTGGATCCATGGAAGGTGAACTATCTTAAGTGCCTGGGCTGGAGCCATGTTAGTAAAGCAGTGAGATCTTTGTTTGAAGTTCCTCTGAGAGCTTCCTACTCTCCCTCTTAATGTTAGCTTACTAATGTGTCAGTTGGCCTTGAATAGAGGACAACTGTCTTGGGCAGCTTCAGTTTTAAAAAACAATTGTTGGCACAAAGACTTCATTATAGGATAAAAGAAACTCAGCAGCAGATGTGGCTTAGCAAGTGACCAGGATAGAATAATAATGCAGTAAAATTGTTGCAAGTAAGATTCAAGGAAAAAAAAAAAGCGTACAGACAAGGCCTCTAAAAAGAACGCCTGCCACCTGCATGTAGTTTTTAATTAACAATGCTCAACTGTAGCAAGAGAAAGAAAGGGAGCGAGACTTACTGGTCAGGGCTATTACTTGTTAGGGTGCACTGGCAATGTTGGACCTTCAGTCAGAATCGAGCTAATAGCAGCCATTTTTAGCTGAAATAGCAGGTAAACACAGGTGTTACTAATGATATTAATGAAAGTTCAGCTGCAATGAGGTCTAACAGCACCAGGGCCCTGCTATTGTTCATGCTGGCTCACTGGAAAGACTGCTACACTCAAATAGAATGGAAACTGAATGTTATTAGTAGCACCTGTGTTTATACCCTATATTTCAAGACAAAATGGCTGCTGTGAAAAAGGTCTACAGATGTCTGCAGAGTCTCAGAGAAGCTGCTAGCAGTTTTCTAGCCAGCTGGCAGCCATCTGCTAGCTATGAAATATCAGCTATGGGAATAGTGGCTGGGCTGTTAGCTAGCAATGTAGCTACTGCTAGTTCAATCGATGCGATAGCCTATTGCATTCGTCAAGAAAAGTCAAACAAGGCAAGGCAAAACAAAACACAATGAACAATGAAAGTCCCATTTAGCTGAATGAGAAATAT
The DNA here is from genome assembly GCA_900302615.1 of Holocentrus rufus. Taxonomy (NCBI): domain Eukaryota; kingdom Metazoa; phylum Chordata; class Actinopteri; order Holocentriformes; family Holocentridae; genus Holocentrus; species Holocentrus rufus. Next base: position 8,092 of record OMLF01010247.1, read on the forward strand.
TGGAGCACAACTCCTTTTTCCGTGAGCATATTAATTCATTCTTGGTTATTGAATTGAAATTATATATTTAGCCTATTTTGGGAAACATGTGGCAGCCTCTGGTAAAAATAATAATAACAATAATAACGATAATCATAATCATCATCAGCATCATAACCATAATCAGTTAGGCTGATGAAGCACTTCAAACTGACAATGTTTAAATTACAAAGAAAGAAATTCTGAGTCAGTTAAATTTTTTCCAGCCAAACCATGATGCAAAACAAACTGTGGCCTAAAAGTACATATTCATACACACACGAGCTGCAACTTTGAATTAATGAACATTAACTCTGGGCTCCAACTTGATAGACTGCAGGTAACAGTTAAGTCCACCCTCTCTATCCTTCACAGATTTATCCTGTCTCCCCATCTTTCCCTCCCTTTCTATTGCTTAACCCCCACTCCCTCCACCGCCAGCCCCTCCACATTCCCCAACCACCCTTCACCCATCTTTAACAGCCGGTGGAAAGTGTTTGTGGGAAAATGCCTAATAGACTCAGCCAAAAGCTATCCGGCCGAGGGAGTCAATAATTCTATCTTTCTGCCCCCCCCTCGTCCACATGCCTGCATTATCCTAAGCCAAAGCATCCGAGGTGTATACCGTAAGCCTCTGCAGCGCGCCTCATGTTTCATAAAGAGATAAGGGCCACTAAAAATACCCATCGCGTGTTGAGAGATAGCCAAGCATTAGGAGAGGTATCTACAGTGAGCAGCCAGCAAACTGCAGTCTTCTTTAATTCCAACCACAGAGATCTAAGAGAAAGGAACCGGGCTCCTGCAGACCTAGCCACAGATACAATTTTAAACAGAAATGGATTGGAAATATTCATAGTCGTAACGCCTTTGTGTGGAGACATTGTGATTAATCTATTCTAAAAGACCTGCAATAGCAAAGCAGAGAATATTTCCAGAGAATGCTGCCCTCACTATGTATCATGTAACAGCACACACCAGGAAATGGATGAAATTTTTCACCTGTGCAGGAATGTGGACTATTGACCACATATGTCTTCAAGGAATTCCTGAATTCCTACTGATGTTAGCAACCCTGAAATATATATTATGCACGCATCAATAGGTAATATTTGGATTTGAATGGTTTCCAGTGGTAATGGAAGTTGAGTTTGATATTGGCATTCTTACCACAGAGATCTAGGCTTTATCTTTGCTGTAGATTGACCCTCTACTGTGTTAGCCATCAAATTTGATTCAAGCATCACCTCTCATTACAAGGGAGCCCCTGGTCTCTAGGCCTTCTCTGGCATTTTGTATAACTCTGTGAAGGATCATATCAAAGAAGCAGAACTGTTGTCAGTGAGCTTCAACACATCTTAGATTCCACTGTTGAACAGTCGCGGAAGCTCCAAAGCATGTCTGCGCCCTTCTATCTGGACAAGGCGAGGCCAACCATGGCGTTTGTTTGGTTGTTTTTATCCATGTACATGGAGAGCCATGAATACATACATATCCAAACTAAGTGAGATGCATGATTTCATGGTAACACTTTGGGCAGCAGCTGTTGTGTATGCATAACCTCAAGTCATGCACAGCTTGTTAGAGAGAAACTGTGTCTTTGTTTGTGTGCGTGGTGTCGTGGGTGTTTGGTTTAAGCTATTGTCTATCTTCTCATCTATCTCCTCTCATACGATCTAGTGCTTGTTCTGTTTGCTGCAGAGATTACTATTTTTACATGCTCGGGCAGACAGATGGAAAAAGACAAGGGAATAAGAGAGGCAGCTAGAGAAAGAGAAAAAGTTGCTTTACTTTGGGCAGTATAAGAGGACTTCAAAATGATGAGTCTTTGTACCACACTGAGACTTGGCACCATGTTTCTCCAAGTCTCACCTCCCTATAGCCCTTGTATAGGCATATTCAGCCCTGCATTAAAAACTCATAAAGGTTCTTGAAAGTGGTGCGACCCTCAGAATTATAAATAGCAATTAATTATTCAATGACATCAAAAAAAAAATCAAAAATAGTGAGTGCTGACCCAGCTGAGGAATATTCATTTAAATTAAAATGTTTCATAGTCTCAGCAAAAAGAGGGAACTTTTCGATCTAACTGCGATGCTGCATGATGTAAAAGCATGGTAAGGACACATGCAACTTGACAGGGTCACGTTTCAGCACAGGGAAACTGAATTAAACATATGTACAAACACAGTTTTTCCCTACATATTCCCTGTATAACTACAATCATAGTCAAAACGATACTATATTATAGATGGTTATTATTACATTACATTTCCCTTAATCGCCAACTTCATGCATGCATTGTGAGAATGAGATACATTGATGCATTTGTACTGTGCTTTTCCAACTGTGCTTGTAAAGGTGCAGATTGAGTACCAATCGTACAATCAGTTGGCGCTCCCAGCACACAGACACTCAGTTCAGCAGGAAACACTTTACAACCGTTGAAGCAAACACTTCAATCATTCCCAGTTCCAAACACTGCTTCAGATCTCTTCCTGACCCTGACCATCTGGGTTTCTATCAAGCCAGAGTGGTTATTGAGACATCGCTTGTTTCTCATCTCGGTTGGGATATGGATGGAAAAAGATTACTGCGGATACACTCACACAGCCTGCCCCGCCAGTCCAGCATTTCATCTCTCAGTGTGATTAAATGGGAGACGTTCACACCTGATTTGTTAATTCATCAAAGCGGTACATTCTGGGATACAGAGGTTGTATTAATCACATTTTGGGCAAATTCATGTTGGCTCGCATAAAGCTCAAACAGACATGCATTACAGATTAGTCTCCTGGTGGAGGCTAAGTCTGTGGCTCACCAGAGGCTCATCGCGCTAATATATTACCCCAGTCACATAGTCTGAACAGAGACAGGGGGGAAAGAGAAAAACTATGTGTGTGTTGGTGGAGATGACAAGTTATACATTGAATGCAGATGATAAACTCAGAGAATCAAGCCAAAGATCTATGGGTGCCTTTTTGTGAAGCAAAACCAATTTGAGGTACAATAAATGGAGTCAGAGATATGAAACCTGCTGATTTGTGAACTTTCTTTTATTTATTTATTTTTTTCTTGCTCCTACGTCGTCTTTGCTAAGGAGATTGGCTGGTGAAAGTGAATTCTAATCAACTGCAGAAAAACACTCAGCACCTTATGTGTCGGGCATACTGTATACAGGGCTTATGACAGCTTCACAGGGGAAGTGGCCCTTAAGAGGGTGTGGGTTGTTGGCCATCATGTTTCCCCTTCCTTTGTTGTCTAATTTGTCTCATAACTACAGGGTTTTATAACAGCCATTAGAAGGTAAATTCCCTTGGCTCAACTTGCCACAGTAAAGCACCGGCCTTCAGGGCTTGATAAATGGACACTCAACACTGGTTATTATGATGAATGGGAATTTCACATTGGAAATAGTGCCAGGTACGGAGGGGTGGGTGAAGGGGGGGAAGAAAAAAGAAGAAAGAAATTCCTCCCAAAAGTGCTGCCAATGGCAAATTGGAAACTGGTGCCTACAGAGTCGGTTGACATTCACAGTATTGGCTTCTATTGGATTGGTGGACTTGCTTGAAGTTAGGCCAGGGTGTTTGGGAGGTGCTTTGACAAAATTTGAACTGTTTCCAAAAAAGTTACGAGAAAAAAAAAAGAAAGAATCCAATACCTCAAAGCCCTGTTGGGAGAGGAGAGTCAATAAACAGACTGGCCGTTACCATGGTGAGGGCAGATTAGTGATAGACCATGGTCATTTAGCCATCAGTACAGGTTGCTAGGCCTTGAACAGGGGACATAGATCCAGCCATCCAATACATTACAGCTAGCTTATTATCATTAGAGAGGTACATAAAAAAAGAGAGACACACATACACATACAGAGAGAGAGAGAGAGAGAGAGGAAGGGAGATAGGGGGAGGTGGCACAGACTACATTGGGGTGTCTGATCAATGGGGGATATCAAGCAAGAGATGGAGAGAGGGGATGAGGAAAAGAGAGAGATGGAGGAGCGAGGGAGGTATAGGGCAATTTAATCACAACCATCTCGGCTGGATAATAAGAGAGGAGCGAAAGAATATAAATAGTGGGCGAGAGACTAATGGAGCTAATTTTAGGCGAATATTTAACCTATTTCACAGAAAATCCAGGGTAATCAATTAAAAGGGGCTTTTAGCCCAGGCCTCAACTTCAATTACTCTCCAAATGCAATTATTCTCTGACTCGCTACCTTAGTCCTGGAAATAGATATAATATTAGCTACATTAAAATGTGGACTCTTATTGGTTTTAACCATAGAGTTAGGCCAAGATTCACAGCCAACTGCAGAAAGCGCTTCTCAGACTTTGAATTTACATGTTTTTATGTATCTCCACAGTGCTTAAGGCATAGGACTTCATATATCTTGAGAACCTGTGTGTCATCAGCGCCGGAGGTCAATGCACTCTTAATTAAATGGTTATCCACAGAGCCTGCTTTCTTTTCTTTTTTAGTTTTTAAGCAGTTCTGGCCGTGGTGTTTCCGCACTGCACTTCCCAGAGATCATCTGTCAATCATACAATGTGACTGTGACCGGCACTCTTTTCTTTGTCTGTTCAGCCATGGCGGCTATCACTGCTCATGTTAACTACCCTGTTCCTCCTCTGTTTATTCCAAACAAACTGATGCATCACTTCATGTGTGACAGGATTTCCAGGAATGTTCATCTAGATTGTTTAGAGGCCAATGTGTTGAATCACCATTGTCTTCTATCAATCTTCTAAAAAGATCAACAGAACAGACACAAGCTTACATGAAAATGTCATGGTTTGTTATTTTAATATGTATCTTATGTCATAACCCTTCTTCATTCTTTGCACTACAGCACGTGATACACAGATGGACGGTCAAGATTATGCTATTTCAGCTTGTAAACTGCCATTTCAGTTTATTATTCTCCTTCTCTTTCAGTGACTGTATGGTGTCCTGTACTTGGCAGGCTGGAGCACATGCCATGTTCTGACACTGTGCCCAAGTCCCCTTTGTCATCTTTCCAGAATAACCAGAATCGCTGAGTCTTATACTTTTTTGTTTTAATTTTTTTAAGTCTATGTTTTTATATCTGTTGCATTATTAAACACAGCTGCGCAAAAGACTTAAGTACCACTAAGGCGACTTGATTTGCATGCAAAAGGACCTTTTGGGCACGGTGGCAGTTTCAAATCCTCCCCCTCAGCCACTGTGTCAGCAGCCAGCTAAAACCTTGTCCTACAGGTGTTCAGTCAATATGTGCTCACAGTCCCCAGGACATTCAGGGGGGACTGGCAGAGCCGCGGTGCCAGTGTAGCACCAGGTCTGTTTGCTTGACAGTCAACCGAACACTAATCCACTGCTCTAAATCATTCGCAAAAAAAAGAAAGGACAGGGATAGAAACGGATAGAGGATGTACTTGAGAAAATGCCATTTTACACACACATCGAAACCCATGTGTAATTTGTGTGTGTGTGTGTGTGCACAGGCAGACAAATTGCAACGACACAAGCATCCACAGAACCACAGCAACATAACTGTCAATTTAATTTGTAGGCACCGGGAGAAACATCAATGCCCAATTGGACAGATGAAAACAAAAGCTTTCACTTTGAGCTTTCATCTTTATAAAGCTAGATCCTGTCATCTGTCACATTTGATAAATATAAGCAGAGCAAATATGAACTCTCCATGGGTATGGCTCTTCCATATTGTATGTCTTATATGTAATGCAGCGGGGGTAAAGTGCCACTCTGTCACAGGGGACGTGAATGGGTGCATCTCCAGTCTCACTGCCACGCGCTGACAGAGTACTAAATTTCATTGGCATGTAAGCATCTCCCGAGGTGTCCATTAGGAAGTTGAGAACTGGAAAAACAGATGCCAAGTAAAGGGGATATAATTTATCCTGTCACATTGACATGCTACTGCTGTTCAGAGGGTCCTCCGGCAACAGCCCTCCAACATGCAATTACTAATGTTACACATTTATATAACTTGCCATAATCCTCTTGGCAGCTACCGCCATACTGCCAGGGTTCCAAGTTTTCATGTTGAGTATTTCCATCTCGACATACATGCACCACACTCACTTATTTGCACAGTAAATACTGAGCAACAGTGTAATTTATCAATCTATCAATGGGGAAAAAAACATCAAATTAAGCTAAAAATTAAATGATTTTAATGTGATCATCGTGAAAAAGTACTGTGCCCCTCCCGTGGCCCTGCTCGTCTGCGCTCCCTCTATCTCCGTGGCTTTGGGATCGGCTAACTTCTGACTAATGCTACTTCTAAAACTGATTCAAGGGAACAACCATGGCTGCAGCACTCACAGCGCTCTCCGCCCGTCCCGCCGGATGAGCGCTAAACCCGGCGCTCGGTGACTCAGAAATGCCCCGACAGATGGATTATATCCCTCGCTGCCGGCCGCGGGGCGGAAGTGTTTGATGAAGGCATGTCAAAATAGTTGTACAGTGCTTGAACTAAGAAGTCCGCACTGGCGGGGAGGGCCAAGGGCATGTCAGTCTCTTTGCCGCTGCATGCACTGAGAGGTTTTATGTGTTCGGGGGGAAAAGAGGCACGCGAACACACCGCATGCACGGAAAGTTTTGATCTTTAGAAAGCAAGGTGTGGTTACTTTGTTTGGAGTTCTGGGAAGAAATGCCGACTGACTTAGGCCCTGGCGACTGGTAAACCTGTGTGTTTGTGTATGAGGAAGGGGCTCAGTCGGGTGGAGGGTGTAATAAAGAAAGGTGGGGGCTGCTATAGACGCTGAGCAGCTTAAGTTTAATTGCTTGTGGTGGCAGTCAAAGTCAATATGCTGGTCAATGGCCCGTGCATCCCGCAGGTTCATTTCCCCATAATTACTCTACATGCGCCCGGCCAATGCATAAGTCTGTCATCATTAAAATAATAAGAATGGGTTGGGCAAGGAGGAGGGTAGAAAGAATGGAGGAACAAATGCGAAAGAAATTAATGAATCAATACTGCAGACAAGGGGAAGAGATGGCCTGGCACGGCTGAGAATTATGTGTTGGTCAGGCCCGCGGTTTATCCCATGCAGGCACACGCGCAATCAAAAGCAAACACAATCGAGCGCATGCGGACGCACACGCTTACACTTGACGCACTCGCTGGCGGAATAACATAGACTGGAGGAGTGCATGTACGGCGTTATTATTGATTGGAGCAATCTCATCCCGCGGCATGAGCTGCGTTTCCATACGAACGGCGGGCAATTTGAGGCTTTGAGATGACGCACAAAAAAAAAAATAAAATAAAATAAAAAGCAAAATATCAGAAAACAAACGCACAAGAAAATGGGACGTTTTTGAACGGTTATTGGGCAAATTGTTATAGTTCTTTTGTGTCGGCTAATGGCGGTCATATTTCATGCTGTCTGAAAAGAAAGCGATGCACTTGCCAATATTCTAATGCACCATCTAATGGCCGTGCAGCCGTGGTGGCTGGTGCCTTAGACGGTACCTGGGAGAGACAGCACATATGACATCATGACATTTGTGGAAGGTCAGGGTGGGCAGATGTTTTACAAACTCTCGTATTGTGAAAAATCTGTCAAGCATAAAACCAGTTTTTGGCAATAATGAGGATATCTTTAAGAGGAATTTGCCATTCAGCCTTTCTAATTCATTTCCTCTTATTTTGAATCAAACCATTTGGATGGGAGCCCAGCTATTGACAGAACTTTAATAAGCATACCCAAAGCAGCAGCTCCACTCATTAGAGTTCCCATGAACTTCTATTAGCCATATTTCCTGGAGTGCAATGTGATGAAAACAAATAAAATATGCCTCTGTGTGTGTGTGTCTGTGCCCGTGCACAGCTGTGCACGTGAGGCCGTGTGTGTTCTCGGTGGCGTAACCATGTGTGCTACAGTCGCTGAGTGAAATCCTTGGCCTTTACCAGCTGCCCACGGGTCTTCAAAAACGGCTCCCCCGAATTAAAAACAGGTGGACACAGTTTGATTAGCTTGTTAAAACACACCTGCTGCTGAAGGGCGAGGCGTCTCTCCCTCACACACACACACACACATACACACACAGCTTCACAAAGGCACAAAAAAACCTTTTTTGGTGCCTGTGGAGGACAGATAATTATTATGGAGTGAGGAAGGAGGGGGATATTAACATTAAAGACTTCATATAGTCAAAAACTGCAGTGCTGAGCTTTCTAATGACATTGTGTGATTATTAGGCAAGGAAAATAGTTAACAGTGTGAAGTGGAGACTGCTGATACTAGAAAGCCCCTCCTTCTGTACTTTAAATATGATTGATGCTCATTTTAAGCAACTTTGAAATATGTTACACATATGACCTATGAACATTCAGCCTGTATTACGTTTGTTGCTGTTCCACCGTGACTACAAACAAGAGACAAGCTCGCCCCGCTCCCCCAGTATAGGCTGTCACACCTGTACGGCTCCACTGAGAGTTAATGGGAAGAGATAAAACGGGATAATCTGACAGTTTCCACAGATCAAGGCGTATTTTCTGTTTTGGAACGCGATATAAAGCTCCGTTTAATGCGAAAATTGAGTTGTTTATATCCGCAAAATTGGTCGTCATTGTCAGCGGGGCAACTCTCTGCCAGCATGTGTTGGTATAGTATCAGAAATTAGCCGTTTGAATCTCGGGTTGCCAGGCTTCAGGGAGGATTATTCGCGCTCGCAGTCTGTTGTTGTCAGGTGAAAGTCTTGTTACAAGCGTTTTCCGATAGATAGAAAAAAAACAACAACAACCCTGTCCTCAAAATATCAATGTGTAAATTAAGTAGGATTTAAGTAGGATCGTTGTTCTTGACCGTATCCAGATTGCACAATGAACTGCAGGCACCAGTTCTGCCAGTGCTAATATTACAATACAGGAATGAAGCTAATCGATGGCCTAATGATTCAGCAAAGGTCACATGCTTTTATGGCGTCCTGTGCTGTTCCCATGACTGCATTTAAAAGCCAATATCACCATCTCTGCAAAGGCATTTTACAGTATGCCAGCAGGTTAACGGCTGTTTGAAAGCCCAATGAGTCATTGTTACGCTTAAATGTTCTCAAACATAAAGTGTTTTATCCCTGTGTCAGCTTTTACTCAGTGACCACCGTGTGTGTGTGTGTGTGTGTGTGTTTGTATGTGTGACTATGGTGTGGCAAGTGGACTTATACAGTACTGCAGAGTAATTCCCCACCATCACGAATGGGACAAGGGCAATTGAACCCTAGCACTTCATGTTTTAAATGTTCATTTAGGCATCAAATGTACCTTTGGAAGATAATAGGGCGCCATAATAGATTTTTATGAAAATGCATTACACAGGAGGGAAGCTAGTGCATCGAAACCTCCTTCCCCTCCCCTCCCCCTCCCCTCGCCTTACCCTTCAGCAAATCCCTTTCCAGCCGCCATGGTGTGGGTCCATAAAACTGCTCCAAATGAATATTTAATGTACCACTCATGTAATGCAAATTCTATTTTGTTTTATTTTTCCCTCTGCCCAGTCCATTATTTTGCCAGGCGGCGCGACAGTTGTTGGTGAGAACTGTGACTCACTGGTGAGCATGCAGAGGCTTACACACAGCAAAGGCTTGCCTTAAATGTCCCAGCGCAGAATATACAAGGGAGCACAGATATAGCTTTTATGCATGAGTTAACATCGTCTGAATTGGAAGATGCTGAATCCCGCGAATGCATTATAGCCCTGCCAGACCACATGTATTAATTATCATGTAAAACCACTTTGGGATGTGGGAAATGAGATAAAGACTCTTCTTATCACACTAGCCAACATGGCCATATGCTGTCTGGGAGTGTTTACAATATGAGGCTGGTATGGCATCACGTTGCCACTATTTAATAAAAAGTTGTGTTACTGATGCATGGAATCATTAATGGACTAATAAACAGTGGATTTACTGATTGATTAATGGATTCACTGCTTTACTTTGCACACACTCCATGCATGTCAAGTACAATGCAGCACAGCAGACAGAATGTGTACTCTCCCTGCCCTCAAATCCCTTTCCTAACTGATTTGAAAGGCAGTTGCAGGCCTAAAGGTAGCAGCTGCTGCCTCTTTGCAGGCACAATAGCTTGAAAGGAAAAATCCACCTTGAGATAATCTTACACTTTTAGAGATCATTGATTTTTAATGCTCAACGTAGTCCAGGGGGTTATTCTTTTTTTTATATTAAAGATCTTTTTTTTGAGGGGCATTTCTGCTTTATTCGACAGTGATAGTGGAGATAGGAAGGAAGGATGGGAGAGAGAGGGGAGAGATGACATGCAGCAAAGGGTGGGGGTCAGAATCGAACCCATGCGGTAATAATACGTGGCACATGCTTGACACGCCGCCCCTGTGCAGGGGTTATTCTGTTGTAATTTACATTTTGGTATACCCATTTCCCCTCAATACTCCCCTCAATACTCCCCTCAACCCGCCTCACCTCCTTTCCCACAGTTAGTGATTTCCGACATTTTCCAGAATGCTTTCCAACAACCTTCAGAGAGCAGGCATGAACTTGGTGCAATCACCTGTGGGTTCTATGTGTAGGCGGAGAGCGAGCAATAAGCAGTAGGAATCTATCACCCATGTGTCTTTTGAGTGTCCATGAAATAGTTCCCTATCCCATTATCTGAAGCTGCTTGCAAACATTTGCGATGTAAAGCTCAGGGACTTTGGCGCACATTGCAGCTCATTTCGGAATCCGAATTTGCAAACCGCGAGCAGGTGAATGCTAACTACGGGGAGCGCACATTTGTATGCTGCTCTGTTGTTACGGGCTTTGAAACAGCAGATGGGCAAAATGGTGGACCAGGGTCAGTCCAGGCCTCCAACCCTTCCCTTTCCTTCTGTGCTAGTGTTGCCGTGCCAGGCCAAGAGTGCCAGAGATCCAGCCCCTCTCTCCCCCTTGAGGGGTGTCTCTGTGTGGGGCGGCGGGGGCTTGGCACTGGTATCTGTGGAGCATTGGTAGTGGAGGTCAGCATGTGCGGTTACTGCCCTGCAGCAAATCAACACAATATCCCAACCTCAGCCTGCTTTGGCTGAAGAAAAAGGAGGAGGAGGAGGAGGAGGAGGAGGAGGACGGGACACAGGCAGAAGGAGACTACCAGCGAGAGGGAGAAGAAGGATCTCTTCCCAATCAAGAAATTAAGAGGCAAAGCAGGTCAGCTGTAGACATTTGCGGAAAAACACACACCACCTCAACTCTGCACAGGAGGTCATGTCCAAGTGGCAAGCGCGGTCGGCTATGATGAGTTTTCATGTAAGTAATCATGCACACATCAATAAATTTGCATCTCTCCCTCCCTCTCCCTCTCACCATGATCAGTGAGTGACCTGCTGGAGTCTAGGATGTGCCATTACCGTTGGAGAAATAGTGTTGTGGTGAAAGCCCCCGGGGCTCGAGCGCTGGCCAGAGGTTCATAAGGAAAAAACGCTCATCTGAATATTAGTATGCATGTCCCCCCCACCCCGCCACCCTCCATCCCTATTTCCTTCCCTCTGCAGGCACTGGGGAGCAAATCAGCAGGTCGCTTGGTATGCTGTATAATATCCGAGAGAGTGCATGTGTGTGTGTGTGTGTGTGTCTGACAAGGGATGGGGAGAGAGTTGATGTGGGAAGGAGTGGTATGATGTCTGAAATTGGATCTATCCTAGTTAGCCATTCACATCACAGCACTTTGCAGAGCTGGAATAAATGACATTTGAAAAGCACGTTGCAAAAAGCCATATTGTTTCCTGGCTCTCTGCCCATAATAATGAGCGTCTTTTGTAGTTTAAACAGGTCCGTTTTGATGTTGGTGGAGATTTACTAACACTCCTCTTGAAGCTCCCTTCGCTTGCCCCATATATTAAGTGACTTTTTGAAACACAGGCGAGAGGGAAAAAAAAAAAGAAAAAAGAAAAAAGGAAACATAAACAAATAAAGACCATTTGCTTTCCATTCCAATTATTCATAAAAAGCGAATACAAAAAAAAAAACAGATGAATGTTATTTTGAAGTATTTGAAGTCATTAGAGTAATGATTTAATTATTTATGAGTGCCTGGGCATAACTTAGTTTGGCGAAAACTTTCAAGATATTATTGAAATGAAATGCAAATGGCTTTTTCCTCCATGTGGAAGGGAGGCCTGGAAAATAGGTTTTCAGTCAGCTCTTTTTGTCTCTATTATGAGAAGAGAATCTAAGCTTTGTGTACATCTTCAATTGTCCTATTTTTGCCTCTCCCTCCCCCTCTTCCTCCCTATCACTCTCTCCTCGTCTGTCAGCGGCTTTTTCTGCCACCCCACTGTGTGTGTGCGTGTGTTTGTATGTGCATGAATACCTGTTTGTGCTTAAAATGAAAGCGATACCAGGCTAATACAACACTGACATGAACCTGTGCCGTCACCTACATAAACCACATTCTGATATAGCCTCGGAGAGATTATACACATTAGAAATGCGTGGCGGAGGTATATCTCTGTCCTACTCATTCCGCCGTCTCCAACATGGCTTTATCACACCAATAGACACTCAAAGCCCCTGATCTGTGCAGCCCCGCTCCCTTCTTATATCACTTCCTTAATAATATCATTCAATTGCATGCCGTTGCCAGGTACTTCTTTTTCCCAGGCTGATGGGTGAATTTGCCATCCGGCCTCCACATATGCTGATTCCTTGTTTTTTTTGTTTTTTTTTTCCTGCCCGTTCACGATCGAACATGGGGGCATAATCCTCGGAGCGCCGCTGCCGGCTCAATCATCCGGAATGACAGAATTACAGAGGAACACGACGTGGCCCGGCGCCTGCAGGGAAGAACAGGGATTTTATAACCATTGTTCTCAAACAGTATTTGTATGTGAGCGCTAACCTCTACTCCTCCTTTAGCTTTAAACTGGCATGTGCGTATAATGCACTCTATGCATGTGCGCACTCATGCTAATTTTGCTCTGACCTGCGATTTTCATCCTCACCTCCCAGTTATTATTATGAATTTGACCCTTTTTTTTTTCGTGACGTCTCCTTTCCCAGCCCTGTAATGGCGGCATAACTTATGCCATAATGCGCCCTGATTGCCTCAACCGCCGCTGTAAGTCATCCACAGCAAACATGCGCATCGCAAATGCATACATGACATGGGCGGGTGATGGATGGTCAATAGATCAATAGCCGCGGCGCTCTGGAGTGATGAGGAGATGCAGTATGATTTGTGCGAGCAGGTCACAGCTTATAGACATGACAAAGTCAAACAGCTTATTTCTTCAGAATCCCTGAAGAAGAAGGGAAAAAAATACAACAACAAATCCCTATAATGTATTTGCTCTCCAACTAATACAACACATATTATATATTTTTGTTTTGAAATGAAAAAAATACCCCAACTACAGAGGCCACTTGAACTGTAAAAGCCACTGTGAAAAGCACACAGCATGCTTAAACACAGTCCTCTTTCACCGGCTCACAGGTGCGGCACGACATTATTTCTGAAAGGCTTTTTTGTACTTGGTCCTGCTGTTCCCACCACGCGGGTGATGCAGTAAACATCCGTGCAGCGTGAAAAGGTAAACCATGTGGGACTGTCTTTAACCTATAATTACCAAAGAAATGTAGAGACAATTAAAAAAAAATGCAGAAATAATCGCAGGAAGGCAATCAAGGAAGGAAGGCACTCAGTGATGGAAACTTCAGTCATGTTTTTCTGCTTCGCCCTGCCCCCTGCTGTTGTCACATGACACACCCCTGTTGCCCAAACAGTGAAGAAAGTGACGTCTTGACCCATGACCGATCTACTCACTGGGTTTTATGATGTCATGTGGACGCTTTTGGAAACTACGGACATGTCTTTGATTAGATCCACTCACTGCCACGCCCACTTAAAGCAAATTGGCCTAACTTAAAGTTAATTGCCTCTTGGCTTGACAGTTTTGTGCAAATCTGCGAAGCACTTTTTCAATCATCATGTTGGGTTAGATGGACTGACAGGTTTGTTGGAGGTAAAAAAAAAAAAAAAAAAAAATTCTTTGGTTTTGCATCCCATGAGTATCAATGTGAAACTTATCCAATCTAACACTAAACTATGACTCACTAATTAACATTTTCGCAATGGCACACTGAAGACACATAACCGATATATTTAAATTAATGATACACGAATATCAAGCAGCTTAAATCCAAATCGCTTTCCCAAAAAAACATCTGCGCCGGATCGCGTGGGCATTTGAGACGTCGACAAATTGGGAATGAGAATCTTCCCGGAGCACTTTTGTTTAAGGAGGAGGGAAAGGTCAGGTCATTCATCACCCGCATACCTGGTCATTACAGCAGCACCAATGGAAACTGTGACAAATGAACCCTTCCCACTTTAATGGACTTGGCATTCTGGTATTCCGAACGCGCGCTCCAGTGTGACTCAGAGTCAACAAGCCGCATTCATTTACTGCAGCGGCGGATAACACCCGTAACCTCTTCAGCCAAGACCCGGCAATTAACCAGCGCATACTTAGAAGAAGGGATCTGTAATGGATGAGAACGTGGGAGGAAAAGGATGAATGAGAGAATGAACATTGTCTCATTACGCAACCTTATAAGAGAGGCGTCGTGGAAAGCGAGCATGAGAAGATTTCACACTTGGTTCCCTTGCCTCTGTGCTCTAATCCTGCGTAGCTTTTGTCTCCCCTTTATGTCTGTCTTTACTTCCATCTCTCCACAATGCTGTGTTTGTGTGAGCCTGTGTGTGAGCGTGGGTGCTTGTAAAATGCTTTTTCCATTTGTGGAATCCTTGTATGTGGATCCCATTTCAGCACAACCTCTGTCATTTTGACTTGCGGCCCAAGCTGCTCCCACCATGCGGGTGTGATTGCTGAAGGGACGCAGAATAGCACTCCCTTTCCTGTGAAATAACCAAAGACCCTCCATTTCCCCCGAACTCTTCCATTGTGTTTTCCCATTTGCAGCTCGCTCTCTCTCTCTCGCTCTCCTCTCTGGCCCGGACCCAAACACAGGAGCGAGCCCCAATGGCAGTAATTACTGCGCCACTCAACTGAAATGACAAATGAACAAATGTCACAATTCCCCAACCTGCTCTTTCCCTCTCGTTGAAACGGCCATACCCACTTACAGCGTGCGCCCAAGTGCGCACGCCCCCACGAAGGCGGAGAAAACCCTCTCTCTTTCTTTCCCCCCCCGAATGTACGCACGGACCCAAATGAGGGTCCTGCTGCAGCAACGCAATGTAGCAGGCGAAGGGTGAAGGCTGTGACAGGCGCGTCCACCCCTTTGTGGGGGCAAAGTGAGAAAAGGAAAGCGGGGAGAGAGGCGAGAGACCCCTCGACGGTCTGACAGAAAGCAGGCGCCCGTGTCGCGGCGGCAACCGTGGCGGCGGGGTCGCGCGCCGAACGCTAATTACATTGATGAATGACACCGGCTAGGCGTCCCGCTGCCAGCGATTTATGGCCACATTGACCCCAACCGCCGCCACACGTGAAGGACAAAACATGCAGAGTGCAGGGAAACAAAAGACAGAGAGAGAGAGAGAGAGAGAGAGGGGGACGCTGCGTTGTCAGCTGAGCTCCCTCTCCCGCTTCGTCTCTAATATAAAAAAGATTTGATGCTTGTCGTCATTACCCGCCTGTATTATCACCGTTTCATGGCGCCTACAAGGCTAATTGAATCTGCACCACCACTCTGCACTGAATCCTCTTTACTGCTGGCAGGGCCACCTTCATCACATCTTTTGTAACGCAACGCTTCGCATCTGACACATGACTCACCACACACACACACACACACACACACATATGCACACACACACACACCTCACACCTCTGCCAACCCGCCATGCTCGCTGTGAGCCTTGATTAAAATTTCCTCCATATTCCGCTTCAG
>OMLF01010248.1:0-15062 GCA_900302615.1 Holocentrus rufus
CAGCCACACACAAAAGTTTAGCTCACTGTCCCAATACTATAGAAGTTATTTAATTATTGAGTTATCCCTGCTTGATTTAAGTCCCTGCAGGCTTGTATGAGAGAATGGTTTAAGCAATTCAGTGCCATTGTTCTGTATTATCATTACATAGCTTATTCTTTATGGAAATATATATAAATATATTTTATTACTATATGCCACTGGAATTGTACATGTTATGTGACTATAGTGTAAAAAAAATCCTGTTTTTTTCTTTTGTTTTGTTCTTTTTTTTTCTTTAGAGCAGTCTTAATTTGTAGATTCATTCTTTTGTTATTACGAATGCTCTAATGCCTCTGTTATAATGAAGAAAACATTTATTTTCAATCGCTCAACCAGTGAATTTGATCCATTGACTGACCTAGTGATTGATTAAGACACAACTTTCTGTGACACTTTGACACTGACATGATGATATGGAAATCTGATATCTACTGTAAAGGTGATGGCATATTATTTTGAGCTACATCCTGAATCTTTTTATTACTATTAGAGAGACCTGTGGAGTATTTCTTGCCTCTTTTTGGAGCAAAAAAGACAAATCACTGGACAATAACAGAGCAATTCATAGAGCCAGGTCATACTGTTCTATCCCAGTCTGGAATAAATTCACTTTCAATTCAGTAAATGAATGTTTTAAATTGAAACAGTAGTTCACTTTCTGACACTTAGGCAGAAAAGGAATTTATTTTCATCTTTCCTTGCATGTTGGATATGATGACAGTTGCAAGCTCTTAAGTGTTTAAATGGATTGAATTGAAAGTAAAGTGACCCCAGCTCTGTGATGGGCACAATGTTGCTGCTGTATTTTCTGGAAGAAATGTCTCAACATAAGCTGACATAGTACCACAATTTATTAAAGGAATACTCCAAAGGTTTGGGCAAAATACCCTTTTTCCGACGTACCCAGACTGAGACGAGATGTTCATTACCATTTTCACCTCTGTACATCCACTGGTCCAGTTCGTGTGGTTAGTCGTGTGGTTAGCTTAGCATTAAGAATTCTACATTAGGTCTACAGGAGTCATTAGCCTAACTCTGTAAAAGTGGAAAAAAAACCTTAGAGCAATTCTGAAGCCAGCTTATTTGCACAACGTATCATGTAATGAAATACATGTCTTGGATTTTTTTTAAACGAGTTGTTTTCAGAGAGGTTAGATGGTACTTGGTCCATAGTTAGATGGAAAAATCCATCTATAGTTCCTACCGTTCCTACACGATACACTGTGTAAATAAGACAGCTTCGGAGGTGCTGTAAGCTTTATTTTTTCCACTTTGACGGAGCTAGGCTAATGACTCCGGTAGACTTCAAGCCTTTATGCAAAGCTAATAAAGGCTACTCATAGGAACCAAAACAGTGAACGTAGAGAGGTGAAAATGGTATCAAACAATATCAAGCAATTTCCCTGCGGGGATCAAGAAAGTTTTCTGAATCTGAAAACATCTTGTCTCAGTCTGGGTAAGTCAGAAAACGGGTATTTTGACCAAAACGTTGGAGTATTCCTTTAAGCAATGGCAAACTGAAACTGGACTGTGATACCTACATAGCTGCTAGTAAGACCAACAATGGCTAAACTGTATCAGTGGTTTGGGTCAGTATATGCAGACTGGTTTCATAAAAACACAAAGCCATGATACACAGGCAACATTTCTTTGGCAGTTTAAATAGGCAGTTCTGACCAAAATTACACCAAGTATTTGATCATGATACATTTTTTTCTACCCAAGTTATCCACAATGGTGGATAACTGCCAAAAGGCACACAGCTTAAAGTAACAACAGCTGTTCCTCTTTCTTCTAATGGTGACTTATATGGCAGAAATATTGCCTATCTTCACTGCCTTCAAACATTTCCTGAGTATCATCACCCTAAGGTCACCTCTGACCAAAGGATTACAGTCAGCGAGTGTCTTTTTATTGCTGAAGGGGAATGACACATTTCATCAGCTGTGTTAAAAAGGGATATGCCTTTTCCTGTTTATTCCCCTGAGATTGGCCTGTATTTCCAATGGGACAGAGACGATTTTAACGCATTGAGAGTCCACCGCTTACAGAGACTGATGTGGAACAAGTCTGAATCAGGAAGCAGCTGTTACGGGGATATGGCCATCATAGAAGCCCTCCTTTATATCGCAGGCAATAATGAAGTACTGCTGCACTGTTGTTCCGTATGTATGAGAAGTGTTTCCAGATCAAACTGTTTTCATTTCAGCTCTTGGGATGTGTAAGGGGTGATCAAATGTGTAACACTATACCTATTCAGGTCTACTTTACAACATATGAAAAGCAATAGGCTGCATTAACCCCTACAGTAATATAGGATAGATGCCAGACAAGGGAAGGGGGGCTTCTACGATAGCTACTGTATTCACCACTGTTACTTCCTACAGGACAGTAATCTACTGCTATACCTATGCATCCATAAAGCATCTCGCAGTATTTAAGTGCCTCAAGGTTTGATAGTGAAAGAGATGCTATGAGACATACAGAGATACTTTATTTAAGATTGAGGAAAAAATGAAGCAGTGAAAAACACTGCATAAGACTTTTTTCCACAAGGTTGGTAGATTGTGCAGCATTGGAAATGTTTTATTTCCTCATGATTTTTTTTTTTCTAAAATATTTCTAAAATATATTCCCTGGCATTTGTCTTGCCTGGTGTCAAACATATACAAATTATTATTAAAATGTGTTTTAAAAAAAATCTTGTCTGTGGTTTTGAAATTATTTCATAGTTAAGCCCTAGAAATAATACACAAAAGTGTTCCTCTGCTTTCTATTATTTCAGAGGACAGGCAGTAGTTTTATATAGTAATAGTATTATTTTGTAATTAGCTCTCCAACAAAGTATTTTTAAAAGCAGACCAGTGATTTTCATGTTTTATTGCACTGCACTTCAAAACTTAACATCAAAGCTCTCTGACCTCAACAAGGGGCAATTACATAATTTCACAATGTTTCTGGAAAACAAATAAAATACTGTTCACCTCAGCTCAGGTGGTAAATAAATCTACATGTATGAGATTGTGAAACAACCACTTGTGAATTTTCACACAATCAACACCATCTGAAGCCGTCCAATAAACGCCAGGACTGGAGTTTTTGTAGACTTTGATTGTTCTTGATCAGCCTTTTCTCACATTTAACACATAGAAAATAAAACTTTCTATGACAGTGCCCACCAGAAGCAATCAAATCTCTTTTTTAAGTGAATGCATCATTTTTTTTACAACAGGGATTTCCTTGTTGATGACGTCAATTATCAGAAAGTCTGAAAAATCGGGCTTCATCTTCAAACTCCCAAGTTCTAAATAGTATTTGTCACCTGAAGGCTGGGGTGAACGATATTTACAGAGAAGAAAGCTCGATTTTGTCATCTTTACAACGGGGAAGAAGGCAATCCCAGTCCTAACACTGTGATAAATGGGTTTCAATGTATTCCAACGGGGCGCCCCTCCTGGCCAATCAGGGTGGCTGCAGCAGCTTCGACACCACCCCCCAGCGGCCGCACAGGCGCACTGAGCTCCCAACTGCCATTTTGTGGCAGAGCTACTCTGCTAAAGCGGGAGAGGGATTAAAAGAAGCTGCGAAGAAGCCTGCAATTCTTACCCGCCTGCCCAACTTTGTAGCACAGACTCTGTGCTTTCGGTCGAGTTCAGCGGGAGGAGAAACCGACTTAAAAGAGGTAAAGTATCACTACTTTTCTGAGAAGGGGGGAGTTTGCAGGATCTTTAATCGGCCTCTAGGTGTCACGATGGGGCTCCGGGTCCGGGCGGCTTGTCGGGGGGTGTTTGTCTCCCTCTATCGTTATTGAAAACCCCGTCAAAATACGTTTAAATTACCCAAGTTCCACCAAATGTACTTAGAGCCTGTTTTATTTGAGACATATCGGTGAAAATATCGTCGAGGATAAGTTACAAATACTTAAACGATTTGGTTGAAGTGTTTAGGCCAAGGCGTCCATTTTCTGTCTCTTCTTTGTTTCCTGTCTTTTTACAGCCTAGACGACATGGAAACTGGCGGGCTAATGTTAGCTGTGGTAGATAGCGCTACCTAGCTCAGTTGCATAAAAATCTGCAAGTTAGCCAACGCTAGCAAACTTGTAAGTCCCCCATACGTGATGTAGGATAGTTATAAAGCATTGCATTTGTCGGCCCAACGTTACGTCTGTGCTTTACATAGCGACTGGCTAGTTTTCCCAATTGAAACGAGTCATAAATAAAAGTAGCAATCAACTAGCTGGCTAGCTAACCTTACGTTGACTCGATTTGAAGGCCAGGCCCTTCCCCACCCAGTGCACATACACAATTTAGTCTTTGGTATAAAGAAAACATCCACTTTCGATAAGTGACTAGTTAGCCGGAACAGTTTCATTTATTTATCCCACTCAAGCATCGAAACCAGAGCAATAAATAGAGTACGCAGCTAGTTAGCGTCATCTTAGTTTGCCTGTTAGCATATTGCGCACAACGAAAAAGTCGGGCCACCGCGGAGAAGATGATGACGGGGCATTCACAGTAAAATGACCCCCGGTGATAATAGCGACCACTGTTTTCGTCGAGAACCAAGTTACTAATTCCTACCCCCTCAAAGAAATTACCAACTTCCCATTATGGAGCATTATTTCCCACTCTCTTCCAGACATGTCGTCGTGGTTGGAATTGAGGTTGTTGTTGCACCGTTTGCCCGCTTGTCTCTTATTCTAAGCCCACCTAGAGCCACATAGACAGAGAGATATATAACAGCAGAGAGCTCCCTCTACGACTCGGCTTGGAGAGCTACAAAAATACCGCTATAAAATGCAGTACAAGGAGGCGACAGCTGCACGGCTGGGCGCTCAATCGTCTTGTCAGCTTGCACTGAATTTGCTTTACCACAGAGTGAAATGATTCAGGAAGGCCCGTATACCGGTCTCCCCAACCGCCACACACATTGCTACATGAAGACAGGTTGACAGAAGAACCTGCCAATAAACTGAGGTTGCACAGTCACAGATACCACAAACAGACTATACTGCCAGCTTTAACAGCATGTATTCAAGAGGGACAATATTTCATTAAGCTCAGTTTGAGACCAGCATTCAGCTCTGGTGTTTTGTTTTTAATGACTTCAGGGAATACAATGGCAGTCTCTATGTACACAGCTAGGTATCATGAAAGAATCTGATCAGTTTAACTGAAGCTCGGTCAACACTTGGAGCTGGTTAAAAATTAAGACTGACTTGCTTTTCGGAGTCTGTTGATTCAGCGCCTCCATTCAGTAGTTACAGCTGATTCTGTCTTAAAAGTTTACACATGGTTATCCAGTTTGCTTCTGGGCCTTACAGTGTATTCAAGACAACTGGGGCTTTTTCAGCCTGTGAGCTTGAAAAATATATAGGAAGAGGGCTACAGTAGTCATGAGTGCACTTAACTGCGGAGTGTGCGAATCCTTATGTTGCACAATAGTAAATTGTTCCATCTCACCTATTGCAGGTTTATAGAGTCAGGTAGCACTCAGAAGACTCAGGTGAGCTCACTCATCTTGAACAGTAAAGTTAACACTGGTCCGGATATGCAGGGGAAAAAAGCAGTGTATGTTTGTCTAAAAGGCAAAGACACATATGCCATGATCATGATCTTCTAGAGTCCTTTTTTATAAGAGTTAACTTTTTTGTAGAGTGGTTGCTGCCTCAGCTTCTATTTGTGCTGAAAATTAGAAATGGCAGGTTGTGAATACCAGTGTCTGCTACAGTCAGTAACCTGTACAACTGTCCAACTGTGTAACACTTATAAACTAAAGCCATACCGACTCTTAATGACCACAGTAACAGCTATTATTGGCTTTTTGCCACTGCTTTCTCCAGTTACATTCTGTTAATTGTTATTTGTTTTTTGTAAACTGTCGGCTGCTATACTGAAAAAATAAACTGTTCTCAGTTTTGCCTAATATGACACCAGTCATTTCCAAATACATACTTGCAGTGTCAGTTCTACCATACATCTTCCTTTAATGAGAAAAAATAGCACTGGTAGTTTGAAAACAACAAAATAGTGTGATCATGCTCTTTTAGTACTAATTGTATGGTGCTACAAGAAGTGTTTTTTGACTGTTTTTGTGCTGTTTGTGTGCAACGATTAACTGACTAAGTGTATGTTTCCAGTCATGTGTCTTGTCCCTCCTCCCTCCTGCAGGTTGACAGGGACAGTCAGGTAGCAGACAGTTGAGTCAGCATTGTTCAGGGTTTTCAGCAGCAAGTTAAAGAGCGATCACATGTACCCCAACCCCACAGATAGAATCATGAAATCAATCAAGCTTTCCTTGCTGTTCCAGGTAACATAGGGTTAAGAATAAGCAATTGTCCTACACTTTGATCCATGTTAAGATGAATTTTAATAAAATCTGAAACATGCACAGGACGTAAAAGTGGTTGCCCAGCACCAGATTGGCCCACTGTCAGTTGTTCAGTTAAAATATGACAACCATATTCCCAATTTTGTAACCAAATAATAAAAGTAAGTGTTGTGCTCTTTTGTCACGCTCGGTTGCTACCAGTGTTTTCTCTAAGCCAGTGGTGTCTTTTCCATGCCTTACTTTTTTCCCCTCTCTCTTTTACCTTATTTTTATTATGCACATATAGATTTTGTGAATACGCCGTTATATTTCCACCCCTCCATATAGATTATATTATGTTATGTTATGTTATGCGTTTGCTACTTGCACAGTTGCCAGAGTTGTTGCAATCTCATTTCACTGCTGTTGTACATGTACAGTTATGCATGTGAGAAATAAATCTCTTGAATCTTGAAATCTTGAATCTTGGAGGAGGATGTTTTCATCCCGGCTGAACACTACTGCGGCTGATTACGCTGGTTCCTCTTTGGTTGAAGGTGTGTTCATCAGCTGCTGTAGTTTTTGGCTGGAACGAAAACTTTCAGAATCTTCCACGACAAAGAACCAAACACCAGTGGCTTAGAGGAAATACTGGTTAATAATGGAGGGTTTATGAGGGCTGCACACATGTGGTTAACTCCTTGAATATGTTTGTCTCAACAATGATGTACCTCAGTTCCTACCCAACATGGATGGGGTGCCAGCAGAGGGTGTAGGGGTGGTGGAGGACCCCACCAAGGACTTCCCCTCCATCCAGGCTGTCCACAGCCAAGACGCCATGGTGGCTGACCTTCTCCAGCAGGCTGCAGAGGCTGGAGGGGTGGTAGAGGGACAAGCCGGAGTTGTCCTTGAACAAGGTTCATAATTTTCATTTTTGTTTTTTCATTCTTATTAACTAACTTAGAAATGAAATGTCCCGGTTGTAGAATTATATAAACAGAACAATGGTGGCCCAAGAATTGAGCCTTGACACATACCACATGTAATAAGCATTTTTTTTTCAGTTATTGTACCATGACTCTTTTCTGTGGAGGTTATAAATAAATTACCATCAATGCTTTTTAGGCCATGGAGAGGGGATGGTGGGAGCTGCTCAGGCCCAACAGCAGCTGATGGAGGCTGGAGTTGGTGTTGGAGTGGAAAGTGGAGGAGGGGTTGAGATGATGGTCATGGATTCACTTGATCCCACCCTGCTGCAGATGAAGACAGAAGTAAAGTTTATTAGCACAGCTTACTCTCCTACAAGGACTATTACATATTTCTTTTGTACTTTTTCTTGCTCTTGTATTGTGCTTTTGTCTGGGCTTTTGCATGTGTGGCACTTGTGTTCATTGTTAAAGAAATGCAGCAAGTATTCAAGGGAATTCATGGGAACTTAGACACCAAAAGAATTCTGGTAGATCGCTGGCCCTAGTTCTCCATGCTGACTCTAAAGTATACACTATGTTGAGTCATAGTAGGAAAATATCAACTTGTCCATGGTCCTTTAGGCCTAGCTTCTGTTCCTGAAGCTCTCATACAGAGGTGTGCATTACTCTCTTGAAAGAAGAGAGCAAACTGGATCTAACCAGGACAGAAAAAGAAGTGGAAGTGGTAAAAAAAAATCCTAAATTTGGAGATGCAGTCAGTGGGAGTTGATGACCTGAAACATGGTTGCTACTGTTGTAAAATCTGTATAAGGGCCTATTAAAATGGATTTGATGTCATTGTAGGTGATGGAGGCCACAGTGGGAGGATCTTCAGGGACAGTGGGTGTTGTTGGAGGAGTACCAGGTGCTGCTCACCAGGCAACTGTAACAACGGTGGACCAGACTCAGATCATCACACTACAGGTAGAAACTGGGTGTCAGTTTGATGACACACTATCAGTTTTTTGTGTCATAACAACATAACTTTTATCTCTCTAGCTCGTCTGTGTGTGCAGCCTGCTTAATTAGGAGTGTTTGCGAGTTCTTTTTGAAACTCGGACCTGAACCTTGATATGCTTGACATGTACCCTGACTTCATCTGTATGTGTCTTCAGGTAGTAAACATGGAAGAGCAGGCTGCTCTAGGCCTGGGGGAGCTCCAGTTGGTACAAGTGCCTGTTTCTGCCACCACTGTAGAGGCTCTGCAGCAAGGCACCTTCGTTGATGCCACTGCCATGCCCAAAGATGGAGACCCGGTTATCTGCCACACTCTTCCACTGCCTGAGGGCTTCCAGGTGTGCATTGATTGACTTTTTATATGAGTGGGGACTTAAACTGTGTCCAAAAGGGTGTTCGTTCTTCGATTCAGTCTCTTTAGTTCTTTGAAATTGTCTTTCTGGTGAACAAAGCAATAAATATTTAGGGCATGGTATTCGTGCAGGTGCAGATCAAACACTGACTTTGCAATCAAGGTTGATAAAAATCTGTTGGCACGGTGCAGTTTTGGTGTCCAAAAATATACTTGTGCCTGTGCCTCCTCAGACCACCACAAAGCAGTACAGTCTGTCTTCATTAGAGTCACTAGAATATATTGAGGACTACACTTGTATAACCTGGATTCTCTGGGCTAGGTCCCTGGATAGTTTGATTGGCCATGGCATCACTTAATACAGTTAACTATGATAATACAGTCAGTTAACAAATCCAGTAACAATGTAGTAAGTAGAACAATATGCAAGAAGTACCATCAGTGTACATGAAAGAAATGCATCCAGACAAATAACTAAATAAGCTAAGCTTAAGCTTAGACTTACACAAGAAAAATCTTTATCAATTTGATAAAAAATTGGTCAAATTCAGCACCAGTGTTTCAGTATTTCGTTTTGACTTGATTGACCGCTGGGTAATACTAGTAGAAAAGAACAGTCCGGTATCTGATTCACAAGATTTTTCCACCAGCATACTTGCTCTGTTCTCTGGTGGTCCCTTATGGTTGATTAAATTCCAGTAGTCATCTGATGGCACCAGGATTGGTTTGTTGTTTAAGTTGTTTAGACTCTTAATTCTCTGTCAACTGTCATTATTGAGAAAAGCATTTTTCCACTGACTGTACATACACCATATACTGCATCCTAGACACCACGAATTATAGTCATTGGTGGTACTACATAGATTATGTCATTACGAGAAAATGAGAAAATCCAGGTTTTGAGTCCACCTGCCTATAATCTACACGTCAGCACATGTGCAGCACCATTTAGTCTTGAAATTAGTTTACAAGAGAATACCAATTTCCTTATCCTTGATCCTTATCCTTGATTTTGTTGTGTGTGTGTCACATTGATTGACTGGCTAATTCATGCATTTAATCTGTAGGTGGTTAAGGTGGGTGCCAATGGTGAAGTGGAGACAGTGGAGCAAGAAGAGGAGGGAGGGGAGCCCCACCATGAGGAGGAGGAGGTGGAAGAGAACCAGGCATTAGAGGGAGAAGACGAGCCTGCTCAGCCCCAGAACGATGACCCATCCTGGGCTAAAGACCCTGACTACCAGCCCCCCAGTGGAGCCGTCAAAAAATCCAAGAAGGTGAGATAACTGCAGGATTTGAAATCATAGATATAGACATTACATCTATAAATGGGAAACACTGCACTTGTATAAAAACTAGTTTTAGTGTAAATGTTCCTGAAAAAAGCCAGAAAAGGAATTTCATTCTGCTGTTTTACTTTCCATGCTCTCATAGTGCTCATGACCAAAACACCACACCCCGTAAATATAAAATGACCTGGTTCCAGCTCGCTGAGAACCTGCCCTGAGAGTAGTGTAACATTAGGGGGTTACAGAATCAAGACAATTTACAAAGGGCTACTTAAGAGCACTCTGATTTACATCAAACACATTTGATAGTTAGCAGCTTGGCTGGGCTTTCGCCTCCTGCCAAGGAGAGGAGCAGTCTACCACCACACCAACAAGGAAGGAACAGACGGTCAAAGTCAGACTTTATTTCCTAACATAAAAGGAGTAAAAACAAACAGAATAAATACAGTGTTATCATCCAGAAGCACAAGAATCAGTGAAGATCGTTTTTATGTATGGGACGATTTCAGAAGTCTTATGTTCCTTACTTCGTAACTTCACTCATATGAGTGGAAAAGAGAGAAAAGATATAATGTTGGTGGGTCCAGCTTTGTCTGGGCTCAGCACTCACTTGCTGCTGTTCAGGCGTGAATCTGCAGCATCCCAGTTAGCAGAGATGGGAGACTTTTCACTGATGCAGCCCCACTCTGACATTTACCCTGACAAGATGGGTGCATTTTCCCATAAAACGTTGCTTACAGCAGCTGTAGCTTTACATGTTGTCAACTCTTCAGATGTAATGGGTTGCACTGTATTGTTTGTGCAGGGAAAAAAGAGTCGTCTGCGCTATGCAGAAGGGGATAAGGACATGGACGTCAGTGTCTACGACTTTGAAGAGGAGCAGCAGGAAGGCCTTCTGTCTGAGGTCAACGCTGAGAAAGTGGTGGGCAACATGAAACCGCCCAAACCCACAAAGATCAAGAAGAAAGGTGAGAAACTACTTTCTGGTGGGTGCTGAGAGGGTGGTGGGAAAATGTAAAAATTGGAGTGAGATCAGAAGTCATTATTTGTAATGTTCATATTCGGATCAGCTCTGTTTGTTTCAGTGCTTTGATTTGCCACTACAGTACCTCCTATACTGTATATGGTAGGTTTTGTTTTGTGATTGTGACATAGTGACAACACTACTCTTGCTGTTTGTGTCAATGTTGTCTGGTAGGAGTGAAGAAGACGTTTCAGTGTGAGCTGTGTAGCTATACTTGCCCTCGACGCTCAAACCTGGACCGACACATGAAGAGCCACACTGACGAGAGACCACACAAATGCCATCTATGTGGAAGAGCCTTCAGGACAGTCACTCTGCTGAGAAACCACCTCAACACACACACTGGTACACACACACGAGTCATGTAGATCAGTTGTAATCCTCATGTAGAGTAAATTTCAACACAAGGACTAAAAACTTGGTCTGTAAAGGTGAATTTAAAAGAAGTGATAGCACCACCATCAGGCCAAACTTTGAATTTGTGAAGACGATAGCTGTGTTTGGGGGACATACTGTGGTTTTATTTTGGAGGAGCCAGTAGGGAGCGCTAATCTGGTTCATCTATTAAAAGCTTTGTAATATAGCTTGGTACAGTAGAAGAAGTCAGTGAGAGCATAAACTCACATGCCCAAAAACCAGTTGTGATCCGGTCTTTATTTTATTCCAGTAACAGTCCTAGTGGCTGTGTTTTTACCAAGTTAGAGATGAAGAAAGTTGCAGTGGTTTAAGCCAGAAGAGTAAAGCATGAATGACTTTTTCCACATCACTAAAGGATATAAGAGGCTTTATTTTACTCAGTGTGAATCTCAGCTAAACTTAATTTCCCCACGATCAATGAAATATTCTGATTCTGATTCTGATTCTGATTAACAACATTTTTTGAGGAACAAAATTCCAAAGTTGATCTAATTACTGTCTGACTAAACTTGTATATGAAGAGAGGTGTTGGAAGTGAAGCAAACTGTATGACTGTAGAGAGGGAGAAAATACTCCCATAATCTGATTTTATTCAGTTTTAATGTTGATATTTAAAGCTGTGTTTTGTCCTTTATCTGTGCAGGAACTCGACCTCACAAGTGCACAGACTGTGACATGGCCTTTGTCACTAGTGGAGAGTTGGTTCGTCACCGTCGGTACAAACACACACATGAGAAGCCCTTCAAGTGCTCCATGTGTGATTACGCTAGTGTGGAGGTAAGACCTACTCCCCTCAGGGCTTATATGCCTTACTTGATAATTATTTATTTTTTTGGTCATTTTGTGCTATGGAACAGTAAAAAAAATAAAGCGCCTCCTGGCAAGTTTTATTGTCTAACACCAGCACTGGCAAATGTGTGTTTCAGGTGAGTAAGCTGAAGCGGCACATTCGTTCCCACACCGGCGAGCGTCCATTCCAGTGCAGTCTGTGCAGCTATGCCAGCAGAGACACATACAAGCTGAAGAGACACATGAGGACACACTCAGGTAAAAACCACAATTCATCTCTGCCAAATATGCTGGGATGCAGCGGTTTGAAATACTGGTGATACAAGTAAAGTGATAAATACAGTAAATACAGTTTACAGTGTTGGCATGATGTTAACATTTGTACGATTATAGTCATAGAATCAGTCTATATTAAAAACATTTAAATGGTTTTCATTAACAAAGATTTTTTTTGCACCTCCAACCTTCACATCCATCAAGTAAAATGAGGCTCTACTGTTGAAAGCAGAATCCAAACGTCTTGCAGTAGCAGAGTATATTGATATCAGCATACCTTCAATACCACACATACTGTTTAACATGATATTGAATGGTTGTTTTCAGCTCTATTTTCTGTTGGTTCTGATTTACAGTATGAACAATCAGACATGTTTTGCAGCACTAAACCTGTGTACGTCCTCACTTTGCCTAACAGGAGAAAAGCCGTATGAGTGTTATATCTGCCATGCACGGTTTACCCAGAGTGGGACTATGAAGATGCACATCCTGCAGAAACACACTGAGAACGTGGCCAAGTTCCATTGTCCACACTGTGACACCGTTATTGCACGCAAGAGTGACCTGGGTAACAAACACACACACAGACACAGTAACCTTACGAATTGCCTTTTTCTTGTTTCTTCCACATTTTATTTCTTTATACCTTCCTTCTGTTCAACTGTCTCATTTCTGTCTGTCTTCATGCTCTTCTAACCTTTCTCCATCCTTCTTTTTTTCTTGTTAATTACGTATTATGTATTATTTTGATATACATGCAGCAGATGAGCCTGTGTGTCTTTAACCACTGTTTCCCTCAGAATAACAGTACACTGTGGCGCACGCGCGGGGTGGAGGTGTTAGTGGACACTACTGCGTGCGTGCACACATGTGCGAGTGAAGGAGGTAGAGAGTGTGTGTTTGTGTAAACCCAAATATCAGTTATACGCTGGAGTGTGTGTGGGTGTGGGCGTGCACACGTGTCGATGTCACAAGTTACAGTTGAGGCCAAAATTATTAGCCCCCCTGGAATTATGGAACATTTTCCTAAAATTCTTCCCAATGTTTGCACCATTGATAGAATTTGATATAATCAAACATTCACCAGTGCTATTTAGTAGCTTTTGGTACATTTAGGAATATAAAATACATTTTTAGGCTTGCTTTATATCAAATATAGTGAAAAATGGGGTGGTCAAAAATATTAGCCCCCATGGTGGGGTGGTCAATAATATTACCCCCCCATGTGAATTTTTGCTTTCAAAATACACCTAATTATCCAATCAGCTTTCAAACCACACATGTGCAGTCAATTGGTTTCCTAACAACATCTGAGCATTCAATCAGCATAAAAGAACTCCTAGGAACAGGGCACTTGAACACATTATTCAGAGGGACAACTTTTACTCACCATGCCAAAGACAAAGGAAATCAGTCTTGAGCTCAGAAAGAAGATAGTGGAGGCTCATGATAAGGGGGAAGGCTACACTGCCATTTCCAAGCGTTTCACAGTGTCTAGAACTGCTGTACGTTGCATCATTGCCAAGTACAAGGAGACAAATTCTGTAAGAAACAAACCTGGGCGTGGTCGTAAGCGCAAGATTTCTAGAACTCTAGAGAGGAAAATAGTCAGAGATGTCAGCAAGAACCCCCGGACATCTGCCAAGATGATTGTTGCTGACCTGGCCTCTTCTGGAGTTGATGTTTCAAGGAACACAGTTGTGAGGGCTCTCCATCGTGGTGGGCTTCAGGGCCATCGTCCCAGAAGAACCCCTTTACTCAAAGAGCGGCACATCAAAGCCAGACTGAGGTTTGCCCGTGAACATTTAAGAGGTAAAGATGAGTTTTGGAAGTCTGTGCTTTGGTCTGATGAGACTAAACTGGAACTGTTTGGGCACATGGATGTTGCTTATGTTTGGCGAAGAAAGGGAGAGGCCTTCAACCCTAACAACACAGTTCCCACAGTTAAACATGGTGGTGGGAGCATCATGCTGTGGGGCTGTTTTGCAGCCTCAGGCACAGGGAGCCTTGTTCGGGTGCATGGCATCATGAAAAAAGAAAATTATGTTGAAATTTTGAAGGATAATATGAAGAAATCTGCTCATAGTCTAGCCTTAGGTCGTCGCTGGGTCTTCCAACAAGACAATGACCCAAAGCATACATCAAAATTGGTCCAAAAGTTCCTGAAGGATACCAAAACCAAGGTCCTGGAGTGGCCCGCACAAAGCCCAGACCTCAATCCTATTGAGAATCTGTGGCGGGTGCTCAAAGTGAATGTCCATGCTCGGAAACCACGCAATTTGGACCAGCTGGAACAATTTGCAATGGAAGAATGGGCCAAAATCCCTCAGGAGACCTGTGCCAACCTAATAAAGAACTACTCTAAGAGGTTGAGTTCAGTTGTGGCTCAGAAAGGGTACACTATTGACTATTAATGGCCAGGGGGCTAATAATTTTGGATGTCTCATTTTCGCCTTTTCTTTTTTCAACTCAGTGTATCTATAAAATATCCTACTCAAACTCTGTGGACATTTTGTCTTTGTTATTTTGGAAACAAATACACTATAAACATTTGTTGTCAATGTTCATTTCCATGGAGAAATCAAGAATTTGTCTAATTTCATAAGGGGGGCTAATAATTTTGGCCTCAACTGTATATGCAT
>OMLF01010249.1:0-18394 GCA_900302615.1 Holocentrus rufus
AATTATCTATAATATCAGCAGCAAGAAATACTCTTGAGATATCTAACGTTTACACCGGTTCTCTCATTTTCTCTCCCCATTTCTCTCACACTTATGGATCCTGCAGCATAAGTAACACCAAACTGTTAGCGTTAGCTAATGCTAAACAGACAAAGAACTACAGAATAATTATTGTTCAAATACTTACATTTCCCTCGTCTGCAGCTGTGCCACGGACAGCTGGTACTGATCCCTCTCAGGAAAAGTTTCGTTGTCAGTCTTGTGTTGTATTGACCCAGGTTGGAGAAGCAGTCCGACGAAAAGTGGTGAATGTTAGCTCACACGAACAGTCTTTAGCCGACTGCAGCCGGGATGTCGCTATCAAAAATAAGCTTAATCCACTGCGCTCTTGTTTCCTCTGAGGCTGGGCTGATAGTAGTGTAGTGATTTGTGTCGGTCTGTACAGCCAACAACAGAGCAGCTGTAGTGCCTATAGCTCTTAGCTGCAACATAATGCTAACGGTTAGCTGGCGCTAGCCAGAAAAAAACATGTTGGACCTTCCCGAAGGCAGTTTTCAAGCCAGGGTGGAGATACCCAAAGGAGGGGCGGAGCTATGCAAAAATCCCCGCTTCTTACGTAACAGTCGGGGGAAAATCAGAACAGCTCCTTTCAGCCCATGCTATCTGAGCTAGCCGGCTAACTCAGCAGTGGGTGGGTTGTTGTTTCTCAGACTTTGAGGGTTAGTAGGCACGGCGAATACCCCAATATATATGCCCAAACAAAAAAAGTGGGTTTTGCATAATATGTCCCCTTTAATTATTCACTGAAATTATACCTTTATGCTTAGAGTTTATCTTCGTTTGGTCTTGTACAATAATTTTCCTCAAAATATGATAATTTTAACACTGTTATAATAGTTAAATAATTCCCATCTGACAACACTGGCGCCATCTCTTCTGTGACCTAGCAGCCCACGAACCATATCTGTCAACCTTTTTTTGTTTGTTTTTGTTGGTTTGTTTGTTTGTTTGTAAGTTTATCCTTCAACTTCCTTTACGTTTGTCCCCATCCGCGTGCTGCCACTGCAGCTGGACCCTTGTCTTTGATACACAATCAATGACACGATGCATCTAGCAGTATCGATCGGTACTATTTCATTCAGCCGTCATCACACCGGTTCCTAACTGGGCGCGACGCGAGCTAGCGACGCGAAATTGAATAGCGCACATTATTTTCAATCTAGTTGTCCGAACCTGCTACGAGCAACAACGGCACTCAAAAATCGCTTGTTAAGTCTCTATTTGAGCGAACTTTTCCATTCTCCCGCCTCCAGACTGTTTCTCACACACACACACACACACACACACACACACACACACACACACACACACACATATTTGGGAGTGACTAGCTAGCTAGCTACTTCTAGCTCTGGCGCTATGGTATTAACGTTTTTTGGAATCTCATTTGTTGGTAGTAAAGCATATAAATCATCCAACTGCAAAAAATACTTTAAAACATGGCTTTACTGGTGAAATTTGCCTGTGCAGAGGAAGTGGGCTACGGATGAATATGTTGACGGTACCTTAATCCATGCCTGAAGCAGCAGGTGGTGTCCTGGGGGAAGCAGCCACTCACTTTCCCAAAGTGGCTCCATCATGTCTGTGCGGGTCGCATGAGTGATGCTCCTTGGGTGTTTCACTGTTTTTCAGCACGGTTTGCGTCTTGCAAAACTTTTCCATCGTTTCCCATCTTTCTTATAAAACCCAAAGTTAGTCCACACTTATGATTTAGGAAGGTTTGACTGGGCGCTGTAAATGTCCTCGCCGTCGTTTAACATTTGATTAAACAAGATGAGGAAAGGAAGGAAAGGGGGGGGGGGGCGCGCTTGTGGTCTGCGAACGAGGGGAGCGGGAGTCACGTGACCTGACGTAAGCCCTCATGCACAGGTGAGAGAGACAGATGCAGGGGGAGAGAAAACAGTAGAGCGCGCAATGTGAAAGTAAGGGCAGCGACAGTGTTGATGACAAAATAAAGAAAAATAAAATATTCACTTCCAGCTTTGTACCGGTACAGGCTGTCTGAATCGATGGAGCCGCATCTTGCACATTAAGCTCGGTGCATCTAGATGCATCCCACCCTGAGCTTGTAAACATACAACTTCAGAGGTGGAAAATGCTGTCAGAGCTGAGTGCAAGTGCAGGCAGCTTATCACTTTCACAACGCTTTCAATACAATGCCCTCATCGTTCAGCAGATTGCGCATGCAGAGTGTACCAAAAAAAAAATTGACAGAGTTGATGTTGATGAAAATTGATGAAAATTGTATTATCTTGTAATTCCGAGATTTGGAGTAAATGATATTAGCAACTCCAGAAAAAAGCTCACAATTAGATGGCATGGACAGTCAGTTTCCACATGCAGAAGATAGCAGAGCAGAGCAGAGATAAGTCAAAACAGTCCGACACACCTGTGCTAACAACACCAACATTTAGGCCCAAGTGGTTTAAGAAACGTTATAGTGGGCTCTCAAAATTAGCTGTGCTATGAAACTGTACCATTTTTAGAGGAACGTGGGCACCCCAAAAACATCAGCTCTGTCCTCCAGCTCTTACTTTGACCATCAGCCTGAGGAGCGCAGCTTCCACTGCTATAGAATTACTACTGCTGCCAAGCATCATGCATCAGACACTTGACTCATTTTTCAGTAGAATGCTGAAGATGTACATTGCCAAGGGGCTACACAACCTGCAGTGTGTCTACACTTTTACAGCTCTTTTGGTGCATTTGACACCTTATCATTTCTCAGCACTGTTTGAGCAGTTCCTCTAGTCCAAAACTGTGATGTCATGATGCCATGTTGATACCGTGTTTTGTAAAATGTTTGTGAATTCGAGTATTCTTGCTGTGCCACGGATAAGCTTGTGATATCAGAGTCATATGAGTACCAAGCGTCTAACCCTATACGTCTGGACTGTGACTTTATCAAGCCAATCAGTCCAGAAACCTGTTCTTCGACACTTCTTCGACATACTTAAATCATTAAATCATCATCATCTTGTTTTGTGAAAATCTGTTAACTTTACACTTTGTTAAACATCCAGGGAGTATTCCCTATGTTCAATTTTAGATTGAGTGTTATTACAATTTGTTGTTCTTTGAAATATTTTGTGATATATATATTTTGGGAATATAAAGTTTCTTGTTTTGTTTTTCCCTATACATTTAAAAAAAAACAGGTTGACATATTTAGTTGATACATATTTACCTTTTTTGGACGTTTACAGAAGCAGCAAAGACGAAAGTGGAAGGCTCATTTAATTTTTTACAGTAATACCTTAAAGTATGAATGTAAAATTTTAATGGATTAAAATGTATGCATTACTTTAAAGGCATACTGAAATATAGAAGATGATTTCTTATATTTCAATGAAAATTTACATATGAAATGTGTGCAGTGGCAGGATTCAAATTTGCACCCATGTATGCACAGCAAATAGAAAAATGTAAAACAAATTATTTTCACATATGTAAAGCATATCAAATCATGACTATGATCATCTCTTACCTCTCCTCCTCTTGTCTGCACTACTTTGGTCTTTTTGCCCGTAGATGTTTTTGCCTTTCAGGTGAACAGCTTTATGCACCAGATATGTCTCAGTTTTGTATTCCTGATTCTCGTGGGAATGATTCCACTTACAAAACTGGCATATTTAGAGATCATTGTTGCATCCTTTTCCTTTTGTGGTATCTATCAGAATTATATTCATTAAAAATGTTACTTGTGTTTTTAGCATATGTTGTGTCCCCTACAGACAAAAAAAAGCACAAAAATACATTTCCATGTGGAGTAGCTTTATTTAGTCAAGACTAGTATAAATCCATCTGTACCTATACATAGTCATGAAATGAGAGGATTCTTGACAAAATAAATATTTCATGGTCTGTTTTGTCATGTCAACAAAAACATTACAAAAATATCTGGTTAATGCATGATAGCAGCAGTGACTGCCCATCAATTTAGAAATATCAAATAAGAAATATGTATTTTCAAGGATATGCTCAAGTATAGTGCCATCATAATCAATGTGCTGTATTAGTTACCAAGAATTATAAAAAATCATAACTTTGAAGCTATAGCCATAGCTACCTCCCCACCTTCTTCTCATCCTTGTTTAGTTTCTAATGGGAATTTAAATAAAAAAAAAAAAAAAAAAACAGCAAAACAACAACCATAGAGAATCAATTATTTCTCAATTAATCTGTAAATCCAGGAAGTCAGATTACTCTTTTTTCCCTTTCTTTTTCCCTGAAAATTTCTGCCGCTGATGGTGTCTACCTCCTCGTCCTGATCGCTTTCCTTGCTCTCTTCGACCTTCCCAGGATGGCATCGGTGGCTCAATTTCCCCAGGACGTCCTCCTCTGTCTGGCACACTGCCCATTAAGACCTGGTGAGACCAAAGAATTGGAAACCATCTTCATTCTGAGCCAGAAGCATCGTCTCTCTGAACCCCAGACAACGTTTATGACTGTTTTGCGGCTGTACCTTGTAGACTGAAGTGCTCGGTCCAGGCCTGACAGGCAGAATACAGGACTGATCCTTTCTTGCAGCAAGCAGAAGTGACGGGGACACTTGGGAGGAGAGGGAAAAGGATGCAATAGGGGGCACTGAGGCAAGTATCTCACCATGCTCCTGTGGTAAACATGAAAATATCTCTTTAAATACAGACCTTAAATTTTCAATTTCGAACAAGACACGAACAGATTTTTACTTTATTTTTCATTTGGTTCCTGGACCAAACCAGCCTAAGAACACTTAATTACAGAAATAGCAGGGCACTATATAAACCCTAATATTTGTGCACCAAATTACTTATTTTGGAAAGAATGTGTCTCTTTTTAATAGACACATATTCATTTAACATGCTTACCTTTTCTTTCTCTCCCCATGCAAAGGACTCAAGTGTAACTTGAAAGCGTTTGATTATCATTTGCCGCCGAAAGTGATAGTCCTCTAACAGAACTTGATTTATCTTTTCGACTTTCCCCTGAGAAATAGATGGGAAAAAGATTGAGAGTCACGTCAGGGTTTGCATAAGACATATGACAAACTCAAGGAAGTAATCCCTGACAACATACCCACTGCTCTGAGTTCAGACTGGTGTTTAGAAGAGGCTCGGTCATATCTCCACCTGGTAGAAGAGCAAGTCGTGACTCAACCTGTATTAAAACATAAGTCTTTCAGTATTTCTCCATTTTTAATCAGAATTTGTGCTAGTCATGCCATCTCATGCTGATCTCACCTGATGCAGTACATCGGTAAACTGAGAGGAAGCATCGAGGCTGAGGGCTTGAAACAAGGATGTTAACTCTGCCTGTGTCTCCAACTTCCTTCCATTTCTGTCAGAAACCTCCCCAGCTTCATATTCCTGGAAAATCTCGGTCTGTTCATGGCTGTGATCTTCCACCCTTTGCTCTTTTTCAGACTCTCCTTCTATGCTCTTATCCTCAGGATGCAAATCCTTATACTTGATTATGCGTGCTGCTTGCAGTTCTGACACAAGGAACTCTGAAAGAAAACATCAATATTACTGAAAATATTCTTCATCAAAAGAAGAAACCTGTAGGAAATTTAGCGTGTACAATTGGGATGTCACGTGAATCGAAACTTAGATACCAAGTTAATACCAAAATTTTGAAAACGATACCAATGTTAGTGTCACAACACCAAAATCCTGGTATTGTGACATTGCTAACAAACAGTGAAACAATACACCCATCAGCTACAGTAATGCTACAGTATTACCTTCAACACACATCTCTGCAATGGCACCCACCTGACTCCTATTCCTGTATTATTTCTCACCAGTGACTTTGTTGAGGAGGGAAGGCCCCAGCACGTCTGAGGTCAGCTCAGTGAGGGGGGAGAGCATGTTTGCCAACAGATCTCTCAGTTCTCCAACCAGCAAGATGTTAGCTGTCCTGTCTGAAATGAGAAAATAAGGAGCAATGTTACTACGGCAGACTCTACACTGCAACACACTGCACAACAGAATATACTGTGTTCTGATCAGCTCTCTCACCTGGTAGGTCCGGGCAGGCAGCACACAGCTCTGTAGCCAACCAGGTGAGCAGTGGACACGGAAGCTCATCACATGTACATTTTCGGACACATGTTGTGTTTGGGTACCTGCATAAGAAAGACTGTACATTTCAGGATATACTGGCATAATATGCATCTTGGTATACTGTAATCTACTGCACCATGAACTGCATTTTACCGGGATACGAACCAATTCGGTGAGATGCTAACAACAAAGCTAGCCAAAGTTACCTTGAATGTAACTTACAATGAAGTAAACAACAAAGCGGTTACCTACCCAAGAGCTTTTATAGCGGACATCGTCCCTGTAGTCCTCTCCACTGTCATAGTTGTTATGACAGTTTCGACCAGTTATACTATTTTGCCCTCAGACTGTTTGACTCCAGTAAACTCCTGTTTCGTCTAAAAGGCGGAACTACTGCGTGTTTACAAACTCCACTTCTGCCTCTTCTTCTTCTTCTTCTTCGCTGACTTTAATTGCGGTTGGCAAGCCAACATAAATAGGAGCGTATCTCCCCCTACTGGTACAATGCAGTAACATACATACAGCAACTTACATTGTTCTCTGCTAAGTGTTACTTATTAACTGCTGGCGGTAAATTAAACCTGTGTCTTCAAGGAAAGAAAATGGTGCTCCACTGCATAGTCGCACTAGGTCTAATCCATCTCAGTCTCTCACAGCTTTCTGAATCTCATTCATTGAGCTGTGTCTCAATAATAAATTTGTCAGTCTAAAGATAAATGCTCCACGTTGTCTATATAATTTGATGTGCTATTGGCTTTGTGCATTATGTAAACTGAACTAGCAAAAGTAATGATTGGGGCTTTCCACACGTTGTGTAAATGAAAAATAATGTATTTTCCAAATGTGTCCAATAGATGTCACTAGTTGCTTTAGTAATTAGTATTATAGAGAGACATGGGGCATACAAACTGTAGAAAGGGGTTGGAGTGAATTTTGTTATCATGGGGTAACACGAGATTTACTCACAGCCTTTGTGGGCGAGGTAAATGTCAAGCAGGATCAAAGTGGTAATAGTAAATGAACATGGGAAACTATGACCTCCATGTTGATAATCATCATAAGGTAAAGTACCAATATTGAGAAAAATCCTTTCAGAAAAGCACCAACCAACTTTTTTCTAATACATTCACACAACCAACACCTGTACTGCTTATTTTTTTATTTTTTTATTTATTTTTTGGCTCTTGGCTTTTGGATGAAATGCCGTTCCAGGCCAGATTGCTTTCTCCTAAAAACATGCAGAAAATGTTTGGGGAGTATTCGGAGGGGAGATTGGGAGTGTCTCGAAATTCCAGCAGAGTTTTTGTTCCAAAACAAGTCAGGCCCAGAAAGTGAGTTTGAAAACAAGAAATCCCAGCACCTGTCAGATATTAATATTGTTCACTAACCATATCAACCCCATGCAGATATACTATATTATGATCATTATGTGCTGTACGACAGTAAAAGTCTTACTGCATCTTTAATCTCAGACTATAATAGAATTGTTTTATTAGCATTTTTAACAACTGCATATTTTTTAAGTCACTTTATATGTTTTTCTAAATATGTTCATGAATTAATCAGCTTTCATTAAACACTGTGCTGGTGTGTAGTTATTAGAGAGAAAAGCTCCACACATCCCTGCCTTTCTCTCCTCATGTAACTGGTCTCCTGGTGGCTGAATGAAATGACCACTATGTGAACTTTATGCCATAGCTGCCTCACTCATCAGCTCTCAACCAAACTGATCATTTATGGAAGACTCTGAACACTAAATGATGGAATTTACATGATGTCTGGATAGAAATAAATGTCCACTCAGGGTCTTTATAGACATAACTGATAAGTTAAATTGATCACAATGCAGAGTTGATTTAGCTTGACTACCACACTCTTGTCCCTTTCCCCTGCAAAATACATAAAAGTATTAAAAACACAACCTCATTCTTTACTTATAATGTATATGATTGGTATTTATCACATTAGTTCCCGTATCCAAATGTGTTTTGGGGTCCAAGGCTCCACTTTGTTACTGGAAAAGGTCGCCCCTCCTCTTGTGCGTGTGCACCGTTTGTCCACATGAGATCCTGATGATTTCACTGCAGGGGGATACGTAAGGCACCCCGTCACACTTTCGGCGCAAGCCTTTTAATCAGCAGCCTATAAACTGAGCAGAGACAATGGAGACAATAGCTGTGGGCGTGCTGAGCCTTGATGTACAGTGTTTCTGCGTTGGCTCGTTCCCTGTTGCCATATGTACAGAAGCCGTGGCTGCCCTGAAAACAAAAGCCTTGCCATGCGTCAGGATGCTTCATCTTTTATTCTCTGCCACTGACCCCCCTGCTCCCTGAAACCTTGTGGGGGCTGGCCTTTGACCTCTGGCAAGCGCCCAGACAAAAGGGCCAGACACGACCCCCTTGATGACCCATTGCTTCAGGGGCCATGATCACACAAGGTGCACTTGTTGAGCTCTCGCTGTGTGAAAGAGACTAGGGCAGAGGCTTTCTGTGGGGTCAAAGGGAAAGAGAGAGAAATATTCATTATACTATAAATACACTGCAAAAAATGTCCATTTAACAGGACACTCGTCCCATTTTCATTGTTAATTTATTTTTCTCTTCAAACAAGTGAAAAAATGAGATAATCTCACTTGTTTCTACTGTGCCATCTATATGCACAGATACATTGTGCATTTGAAACATGAACAGTGTAAATGATGTGTATGTTGCAGTAGTGAGATAGAGAGACATGTAGATACAGATGAGGAGTCAAAAGATTTTGGTATTATTGTAATTAAGGCAGTGAATCATTGAACACAACCTCAGTATGTATTATGGAGCAGCAAGCCTGAGATGCTTTTCCAAGACAGGTGTCACTTCATGGTGTTTTCCAGCCACCGGGGACACACACTGGGAGGGAAACTGTTGCTCAGCGACTCTCAGGTTTAGAGAAGCCAGCTCCCCTGGAGGACAGACAGTTGTCTGCTTGTGACACTAAAAAGGACCAGCCTACTTTCACTGGTATGGCAGAGAGGCGGCCCAGACCTTGACAGGTTCATTCACATCCACAGACAGTGAGATGTGAGCAGGAGCTGAGGGTTATGGATGGAGAGCTCTTGTAATGCGAATGGCACCAATTCGGCGTTTAACCCACCGTTTATTCTAAAAAATATTATTTTTTATTTGACACTATAAGTTATGGATCGACTTGATGAATGGGGGTTTAAACCGAAGAACATGGAATTGGAGGACGATTTCTACTTCGACTACGGAGCGGAGGAAATAACAGACTATCAAGACCCCAATGAACTTTTGGCTGCTTTGAAACAAAAGGAGGAAGAGGTTATTTTGGCAGCCCAGCTGGGAAACGCATTGCTCCTGGAAAACCGTCAGTTGAAAGAGCAGAGCGAAAAACTTCATGAACAATACGCAGACAAGCTGGAGGTAAGATCCTTTTTCATATACGCGCGTTTCTCCGTTTAATGCGGCAAAAATATATATCATGAAATCTATCAGCTGATGTTTAAAGTTTAAAAATAGACGAAGACGTAGTTTTCACTAATATTTAGATAGTAAATACAAATCCGATCATAGATGTCGTGCCTATTTTACTGAGGAGCTGCGGTCTTTTTCAGTTTCGGGCTTGTATACAATAAAGCGCTGAACAAGGACACACTTCGGTATCATATCACATTATTATCAGGGAGGCTCAAGATCGATATTAAGTTTTTCAGGGCAGTTTGTGTAAAAAGCGCCAACGCTGCTGTCATTCACACACGACAATGTAAACAGATAGAAAAGTTGACTTCAGAGGGGTTTTCCACAGAGCAGGATTACAAAGTTAATCTAATGACTGTGGGGGAAAAATCGAGCTGTTTTCCGGTGATAATCATTTAAATCAGTAAAACAAAACTTGAATGTTTCAGGGAGGATTAGGAACAGGATTCCACCATCCCTGCTGATGATTGCTAATAATAAACAAAATTTGAGAAGCTGTAGCACTTTTTTAAAATAGTTATCTGGCTAGTCTGCTAATCCTGGTTTGGAGCCTGTACCCCCTGGTCATTTCTAAGATGACTGTTTCATTAATGACAAACTGACCTAGTCACTCCTCATAAGCTGACCAGGTGCTTCAGTATATACTTCTGTGCACACAATGTCCTCATTCATCGCTCTCTGAACAGATCTTTTGTACTATGCTACTATAGACACAGCCTTTGCTTTCTTCACATTACACAACTAAACCTGGATGTCTCACAAACAAGTAGCCACCATGTTGGTAAAGATGTCTTTTTAATGTGACATTGCTCATAAGTGATTACTGCTCCTCTGCTGAGACACAGTTTTGGTCATAAACATCTATAGAAAAAAAATTTAAAGGACGCTCCCTTTATTGGGACATCACTCTGAGGTCAGCAGGTGATTTACACAGGCAATATGGAGCGCTGGGCTGCTCCTGCGCTCACACACTGAGGACACTTGAGGCCGGTGAAATTACATGCAGTATATCCAATAAACACTCACCCTGTCAAAGATAAATGGTATTGAAGCAAGAGGTGTCAGGTGAAATAAAGTTGTTTCCAAAGTGAGCTCCACATGTGTGCAGTGAAACTATTGCCTATTAAACAGTGTCACACGCTTGAGCGGATATGACAGACTAAATAATGGCCTTATTACTTTTCTCAGGGTGAAAGCTGATGTGCACTTTACATCCCCATCCTAAATCTCAGATCTTGTCAGGTGTGAATGAAATCACAGGTCAAACTAACCCAGGTGTTCTCTGATTATATAACAAAGTACTTTACAAACTGATCTCTAGGAAGGGCTTGCAAACCATAGTTATTGATTGAATGGAATTAACACAACCACATGATCACTGTTTAAGGATTGTGGTGGTCATTTCTCTCCAGCAGCACAGGGGCGAGACACTGTGCAACCTCAGACACCCCATTGAGATCCCTCCTGTGTGTCACACATTAACCTTCAAACATAACAGCACCAAATGAGGCGAGCGAGGGCAGACTTAATATTTGTGTCACTCAATTTCCTTCCAAAACAGTCTAGCTGTTATTACTGTAACACCCTGTTGCCAACAGAGACAAATTTACTTGAGTTATAGTTTTAAACAAAGAAGTGTTTCTTTCCGAAATGAGAGCTTAACATGGAAGTTAAGAATCATCTTATGATGTTTTCCTCTAAACTGACTTTTTAAGGACAAAATCATTTATGTTTTTCAATTATTCCTGGATGAATTTCCAGTAACAATCTCTTCAAAATGGATATATGGCATTTTGAAGTGAAACTCTTGAGATATTCTTTATGATCCCACACTATGCACATTACAGAATTAACAGTCACTTGTCCAGACATACTTGGCTCTTCTGTGGAATATTGACTGTTGATCTTCACTGCCTCTCACTGAGACTCCTGTTGTCACCTGTTGAGACCTTCATGCTCACACTCAATCTTTTCACCCGTGTGCAGGAGCTGGAGCAGGGCAGGCATGAGCTGCGGCTGAAGCTGGAGGGCTGCCAGTCCCAGTGGGAGAGCCAGGTGGGCGACCTGGAGAGGGATGTGAGGGACCTGAGCGCCCAGGTGGAGCGGCTCACCCAGGCCCTCAGCGAGGCGGAGAGGGACAAGAGCCGGGCCCAGCTGGAGCACAGCGAGCACACGCAGCGTCTCCGCGAGCAGCTCAGCACTGTGAGTCCTATGACTGAAACCAGAGGCAAAGCAACAGAAAACGGATAGCAGGCCTTGATTTGATTTGATACAACTGCTAAACGTGAGAGGTTTTGGGGAACAGTTTGCCACCAAAGTTGATCTAATTCACCAGAGTGGCATAGTGTTTTATTTGTGGTGCATTGTGTACAGTGCAGCCAAGATTAATTTGATATTCTGTCCACATCAGATGAATTGCAGATGAGCTGGACTGAGGCGCAATGCAAAGAAATCCTCTAACTTGCACCAGATAGCTGAGCCTTGGTGAA
Source organism: Holocentrus rufus (assembly GCA_900302615.1). NCBI lineage: Eukaryota > Metazoa > Chordata > Actinopteri > Holocentriformes > Holocentridae > Holocentrus > Holocentrus rufus. Next base: position 12,076 of record OMLF01010249.1, read on the forward strand.
ACAAACACTCAAGCTGTGGCTCCGTTGCCAAAGGCCTGAGTCAAACTTGATAAGATGGGCTGTTACCTAATCCCTACACTGAAACCCAATGTTCCATGCAAACCACACCGTCAGTCTGACTCAATCTAATCTATTCTTTAGCAAGGCCAGAGGCTTTGTATAGCCTGGAGCAAGTGCTCACAGTGCACCTTCAGGCAATAAACTACTGATAAAAAGCGTTCATCAAAGACTCTCCCACTGAGCAGAGGGACTGACGTGGAGTTGGTCACTCAGTGTTTATGAAACGAATCTGGAGCTGCCGGCCTCAGGCAAATGATCCTGTCCTAGACTGGGACAGGATGGAAACTATATGTAAACAAGAGGGGGAGTGGGAATTTGTGCCACGACTTGATTTTCATGTAGATGTAGGACAGAGGAAGGAAAGCATGGGCTCTGGAAGAAGTCGGTTTCATTTTAGTCAGTGGAGAAGGTCTTACCAGTCTATTTGTTGGGAAGGAATTTAAAATACTAGCAGGTCATTCAAAATCTGATCCAGTTTATTTAGTAAAATGAAGTCTAACAAAGTCCTGAGCAGTAAGGCAGGCTTAGCCTGTATACATGACACATTGTTTATATACAGCTGATTTAAATTGCCATTTAAGTTTGTTCCATTCAAATGTTTTCTTACACTGAAACATGGACATGCTGCCATCTTCACAGTTTGATCCCAAACACTCCAGCAGCAGTGACATCATTTATGATCTGTTATCCGTTAACCCACAGGAGCTGATTGGGTTGTGCAGACAGCCTTGAACAGCTCACAGGTACTTTAACAACCTGCAGAGGAGGGGATTGTTTTGCTAAACATTACTGTTATGACGCGTAGTGTAACACATGACTGAGGTTCAGTGAGTTGTTTTGCTGTAAATGTTCAAACTGAACCGCAATTATGAGCTTGCAGATTTAAGTATGAAACCAGGAAGTACACTCTCTCGCAAGCTTCAGGATAAGGAACTATAGATGTTATTCCACCTCCTTGTCCACCGTGTAACACAGATGCGGCGGACTCCTCAGAAGTCCAGGAAAAAGTCAATTTAGATAATAAGTTCTATCTCTCTTTCTCGGATCCTGAAAGAGGAGGAAGGGGGAAGGTTGTTTGATTTGGCTGGCTGGCTTCAGTGAGGCTCTGGACTCTGTAGCTGTGGGAGTGGGAGAGAGAAGAAGATGAAGAGGGTGTTTCTGAGCACCGGCACTGACAGCTCAAGATGTGGTAAATCGTAGTGCAAACCCTGCAATGTGTGAACCGCTGCCTGGTACGGTGAGTGTGTCAGTGCATGTGTGTGTGTGTGTGTGTGTGCATGGGTGTCTATGTGTGTGTGTGCACGTGCCCATGTTCTGTGTGTCTTGGAGGAGGTTTGCTAGAGTTTTTGGAGAGGATTTGTGGGTTGGATTTGATGAGCTAGAAATGAAGAGTTCATTTGCAGAAACAGATAAATGCCATTCCTAAAAATATGTAAATAAATTACTAAAAAAAATGATGAATGAAAAAGTTGTCACAATATTGCCTATGCATTAGCCTAGTAATGTGCATGTTTTATAAAAATGAAAACAACACAGGACATCTGTTTTTGCAAAGAAACTCTTCAAATATTACTTGCAGGTTCCCCTTGCATAAATGTATTATGTTATTATGTAGGTAATGTATTCATCAGTCTCCATCAAATGACACAGAAAACAAGTCTCACATGAAAAAGAAAAATTAAAAAGTACCATAGTTCAGATGTGGACTAACTCGATATACACTGCAGCATGGATTAGGTTTTTACCGCTCTGCTGTACCAGGGCCGAAGTGTTTATAAAAGTATATCGTAACTGAGAGTGTAACCAGACCGGTGGCGGGAATCTGTGGGAGTGAGTCAGTTGCTCAGCACAGGAACACGAGACGTAGGATTCATAACATTTACCAGCAGCAGCCAGGTACCTGCCCTGTGGAAGGAAAGATCTGTTTTGAGTTTGCATGCACCACCCAAGAATCCACAGATAGGATTTCTGTGAGTCTCCATCCTGATGCTGTCAAGAAAACAGCTGTGCAGAAACAATTTTGGTGTGTACCGGATAACCATGTGGGTTTCCACTAACTGTTGTTCAAACAGTAGATTAGTTACAGGAAATTATGTATTTTAGCATCTGGACGTGTATGACGGTATCAGCTGTGTCATGGAAAAGTTCTGAATGTAATATAATGTGAGAAAATGGAGCATTAAGCACTTTGTTTTTTGTCAGATTCACCACAACAACTATTGGAGAAGGAATGCTTGTTTGGAAAGGGAGTCTGGTTGATAAGCTAGCAATGTTCACAAGGTTTGTTTTTTTTTAAGTTCTCATCATGCACTTAGAGAAGCAGTCAATTTACTGGACAAGGTTGTTTACAGTAACAGTCCTAAGAAATTATAAACTATAAGGAAATCAACAGCACAACTTAGTAATTAAATGTAGGAAGTTGTTTTGGACTCATGTCAAGCTAAATTAAGTATACACTGAGTTTTTATATTTACAGTATTGTCGTCATGACTCATGTTTACTTATAATAAGGTTAGCAACATTCAAAATTGAATCACAGTGCTTAAATAAAATAATAATTGGATTTTCAGTTTGCAGGGTGAAAACGGTGTGATAGGATCGGCAGCATAACATGTTTGTCAGTGGAGAAATGAATGTGTAAACTCAATATGGCATGATTTGATTTGTTCTGTATCAGGGTAACAGGTGAAAAACATAAAACATCTGAGCTTCTGCTTTTGACTCGGTGTCACACGATCACTTTCCTTGGCTGAGGATCCCAGCGTGTTCCTCGGGTACCATGACAGTGACGCATGCCAAATCCCTCACAGTGGATTTCCGTTTCTGTAAAAGGAGACGCCCAAACTGAGGCAAGCCGCTGTGACCTTTGCTCTCTCTGAGAGCGTCACGCAGCTCACAGACAAAGAGGAAAAGACCTGGTATGTCTCAGAGCGATATAAATCTCTCATTGTCTCCTTTGATGTTGCTCCTCGTACCCCCAACATCACACCATCCCGAGGGAATGCCATGTTTTGTTTTGGCGCTCCCTGAGGGCCTCCGCAGTAGCTTGGGTAGTCAGCTGGTAGATGGCCCAGTGTTTAGACTCGGGAATGTCCGAGGCTTGGGGGCCATGTGAGGGGATGCCGTCCCAGCTTGGTGCGGAGCGTCCGCCCTCCACTCCTGATTCTGGTGTCTCCCAGTGGGTGGCTGCCTCTATTGTGGATCGGACTCATGCTGATGAGATGGAGGCTGGGATAATGATGGCTGATAGATGGGACCGTTTTGTTTTTGTCTGATTATACTCACTTAAGTCTCCATCACAGACACACAGACACTTCCCCTGTCCCTCTCTTTCTCTGTACGCTCCCATAAACACATAAACAGACTCCCCTCTACTTACCCTCCTGACGTCCAGCTTTACTCCGCACCGCATTGTTGTCTAATGTGGCATGATGATGTCACTGCCAAGACCAAGATGCCCTCTGCTCCATCTGCTGCAGCGGTGCGCCTTTCATCTTGTATTATGTGGCCGTGATGGGAGCTGACAGGGGCCCGACAGACTGCTGAGTAAGGGGAACTAAGGGTCCCAGCCCAGGACAGGGGGGTGGGGAGTGGGTTTGGGACGGGGTGCTCCATCCACTGGGGCTACAGAGCAGCATCCCACAGAGTCCTGCGTTTTAGCATTTATGTTTCAAAGAGCAAATGGATGAGAAGTAAGTCAGTGACAAGAAAAAGGCTAAATTTTCTGAAGAAAATGTATATACTTGCTTCAGCTTGAAAAAGTATAGTTGACGTGTTTTAAGCAGTACTTTATATAGTTGAAGCAGTCCTTTAAAGAAATTAAGCAACAGTTGAAGCAATCCTTAAAGTAACCGAATCTTCATGTATTTTAAGAAGTTTAAGCAGTTGTTGAAGTAATTGAAGCAGTTGTTGAAGTACTTGAGGCAGTAGCTGAAGTAGATAAAGCAGTGCTTTAGGCAGCTGAATCAGTAATTGAAGTATTTGAAGCAGTAGGTAGAGTAGTTGAAGCTGTAGTTGTAGCCTAGTGTCCCATAGTAATCAATAAATTGAATGCAATGTAATGTGGTACTAAAAAATTGTAAAGTCTGACAGTATCTGCAATGAGGTGAAAGAGGATTTTAGGGGCAGAAAGCTGGAGAGTAACATGAGTCACATGTCAGCCAGTGAAACAGGAATGGTAGCTATGAAATTTAGGCATGTAAATCAGCAGAAGTGTGTGTATATGAAGTTCACAGCTTGACAGGGTGTGTGTGTGTGGGTGTTGAGGGACTGATGGAGAGTGTATGCCTGTATGTATACAATACGTGTGTGTGTGTGTGTGTGTGTGTGTGTGTGTGTGTGTGCGTGCATGCATGAATGTGCACGTGTGTGTTTGTGTATTTGTGTGTGTATGTCTGTGTGTGTGTAAGCCAGAGAGGAGGGGAATGAGAGATGTGCTCAGAGCTCAATATTCCACAATGTGTTTGAATACAGAATTGAAAAACACTATAAAAGCTAAACTGAGAAATCTCTAGAAGTACTACGTATTAAAAAGCTGAATAAAAAAGTGAAGTTCCATAACTGGTGACCTTGAGACCTTTGACACAGCAGCAGTCAGGTTAAACACCAGTGTTCCCAGTCAGATGATTTAAGGATCTGTTCTAACAGCCAGAGCCCTGCTGTTGTTCATGCTGCCTCACTGGAAAAGCTCTGGCCAATTTAAATGGAAGGGAACCTAAATTAATGCCATTAGTAACACCTGTGTTTGCCCTTGTTTCTAGCAAAAATAATAAAGAAGTATGTAAGAGTGCAAATTGTGCGCTTTGCTGAGGTAAGCACACAATTATACCAGTTCCCTGTCCAGTTGATAAAGCCGTGTTCCCACGGAGCCACAAGCATTATATCCTCAGAGGGCAGCACAGTGAGCAGGCTGAGCTTTTTTCCATTTGCTGCATGGCTCCCAGCAAAAGAAAGCAATACCCCAAAGATACTTGGTCCTAGGCATCTAATCCCCACCTTTCAGCCAGGTAGCTGCTATATTATATTTCCTCTTATCTCTGGGTTTTATCTCTGGGTTTATCCCAGAGAAATCTCATGGTGTATATTCTCTGTTATTTTTAGTTTGCAGGAGCTGAGCCTCTTTGCTCTTAAGCCTCATGCCACAGGGAAGATCGTGCAACTTTGGTTCTTGGGTTGCTGACTAATGCTCCTGTATGATTACTTATGTTTGGGCCATGGCTTCATTTCATATGGGTGCTTTATCTGTACTGATATCCCTCTGGAACCCTTCCCCCACATACATTCCTCATACATAAATATAAGGAAAACACACAAGGAGAGCTTTCCTGCAAAAGACAAAAGCCTGTTGTGAATCTCATGTGTTATGTCCGGTTTGTGTGTGTGGACAGGCGATGGAAGTGGAGAGGGCCATGTCCAGCGAGCTGCAGGCTCTGAAACAGGAGCTCCGGCAAAAAGGAAGCCATAACAGGCAGCAGGACGAGGAACTTATAAGTGCCATGAGGGAGCAGGTAACCACCTTACACACACATCTAAACACACACAGTTTGTCTCCAGATTCTATGATTCTCTTCTGAAAGTTACAACACCCCAACCCTCCTAAAAATGCATGTATACAATGGTGTGTCCATACTCAATATGTTGTCACCACCTGGCAATTCACCCTTAAGACTAAATGCCTAAGCCCTACTCTTGCCGTTGGCTTCTTAAAGTGAGGTCTGACAAAATGTTTTGTGTCTTGTAAGCACCATGTACCCACGGGCGCAGAACGAAGAGAACACGCTTCCTTATGGGCTGTATTTATATTTCATGTCAAAATGTGTTGTTACTGTTTGTTAATCTGGACTGAACAGACTTCTGTTGTTCCAGTCACTTAGATTTAGTGCTGTATCAGCACCAAAACTTGGCTGAGGTTTCTTTTTTTTTGCCAGGGAGCGATGTAGTCACAGAAAAAAAAAACACCCAAAGCTTGTCAGCATTTTCCAGTGAATCACAGTCAACAAAATTGAGGGATTAATGGTTTGTTGTCTTGTGTGTACATTAGCTAGCCTTCGCCTTCTGCTTCGCCCACACGGGACACACAGAACCGAGACGGGCTGTGATACAAGGAATAAGTTGCTGACTTGTAAAAGATAGGGAAAGCGGCAAAGTACGATTTACCAGCAATCACTTTTTTCCACTTCACATTTTACATCAACCAGGTTGGTGATCTATGATGTGTGTGTGTGTGTGTGTGTGTGTGTGTGTGTGTCTATCCAGGTGG
>OMLF01010249.1:26978-43126 GCA_900302615.1 Holocentrus rufus
AAAAAATTTTTTTTTTTTTAGTAAAAAAAAAAAAAAAAAATCATAATCATAGGAGTGGTATGTGTTTGTATAGCTTGACTGTTATACAGTCATGCAGAACTGTTTCATTTTGGATAATTTCAAAAATTATCAAATAATCCAGTCAGGTTTTCTAGTTCTTACAGTTTTCATTATTATTACATGATTGTTTAGTAAGTGAATAATATTTTGTGTTGGCTCACACCACTAAGTCACATGGAGAAAGGGTGCAGTGTTTGTTTTTGTAAACTGAAAAGAATCAAGACAACATGTAGAAGTTACATAGCGATACAGCTGCTCGTTTCACAGCACATCTGGACCTGTCATGAGCCAGACTGATAACATAACATCTACCAAAAGTTTTATGTAGGAAAAATCCCTATTTGAAGGTGAGAATTATTCACTCTTCATCTGCCTTTCCAAGAAATGTGTGGATATACAACATCGACCTTGTAATTGTTTCTTATGTTTTTCTCACATTGTTAAATGAGATTTTCATCAGGTCCACACAAAGTGAAAAAAGAAAACTAAGAATGTCTTTTAACTGGAAAGATAAAATCCACTATATTGTACAACACCAAAACACAACTGACCCGACTAACCCTATGATGAAATCATTTACCAGTTATACAAATTGCACAAAGTGTCTGTATTGCCCAGTGCAGATACACTGAATGAACACTGCCTTTATTAAGTATTCAACCTCCTTTACTTTTCCTGCATTGTGAGGTGTTACAGTTGGAATTAAAAATTGAGATGACGTTCGCTGTCTACACAAAAAGCTCCATAATCATGAAGTTCAAGCATGTTTTCAGAGATTATTGCAAATTTGTTGGATATCAATATAGAAATCTCATTTAAAAGGATTTTTTCACAGGCATAGCTCAACATGGCTATAATACATCTGTGTGTAGGTTGATAAGGAAAACGATCAATATCAGTTGCTGAGCTGCCTGATATTCAAAACTCACATTCTGGCTGAACAGGTTGAACTGGCTGAACTCTGTTTGGGGACAAAATACCAACACACCCCACCAGGATGGCGGACAGCGCTTTGAGCTAACAGCCACCATCAGACAGTATTTCATTACATCACCTCATCACCTCATGAGATGTTTCTGATGGATCTCTGCTCTAATGAGCCACCAGTCTCATTTGTTTTTGTCAACTTCAGGCACTTCGTAGGAGTCCACTTTGTTGCAAATTAGAGCAGATAATGGGTGGGAAATGTGCAAAATTAGGTGTAGAGCATGTTCATGGTAGCACGATGGAACAGGTTCACTTGCCTAGAGACATGCGAGCCAGAAAGATTTTTGAACAGCAAACTTATGTAAGAGGTGTGTGAGCAAGAAAAATGACATTTTTTCCACAACTCAAGCTTTCTTGTCAGATAATGGTCAGAGGCCATGTTTCACAAACCAAAGCAGAGAACCTTTTCTCCTTATAAGAAACAAAACAAAAACAAAGAGTACACCTACGAAAAATGAGACATGAACATAAATATTTACCCATCATTCGTACACGCTATCATCATTCAAGGGCATGAATGAAGTTGGGACTTATGATTAGATAAGCTTTATCAGTATTGTTGCAATATTGTTAATGGAGGCCAATAAAGGTCACACATTACGCAATACCATAATCATCCAACCATCTGAGTCAGTACTTTGTAGAAGCATCTTTGGCAGCAATTACAGCTGTGAGTCCTCTTGGATACATCTGTATTAACTTAGAACATCTGAATTTTGGTATTTTCTCCCACTCTTTGTTGAAGTCAAGCTAAATAAGGAGCAGCTGTGAACGGCTTTGTCCATCTCATTCCACAGATTTTCAGTGGAATTCAAGTCAGGTTTTTGGTTTGGCTGAAGTGCTTGCACATTATTTTGAAGCTGCTCAGGGTTGCTGCCCTGTTTTGAACGTGAATAGACACCTCAATCTAAGGCCTTTTATATCGTGTTACCTCCATCTTATTAGTCACTCTGCCATACAGCCTGGATTTGTGACATGCTGCACTCACTGCTGTCCTTCTCTTGCTGTTTTTTCAAGATCTCCCCTCACAAAAAGAGACTCTGTAGTTCTGTCAGAGTGGTCTTTGAGTTCTTGGCCGGCTTCTTGGCCAAGGTCGTTTTTTGGCTGGCTGTTCGATTCAGTTGGATAACCAGCTCAAGGATCAGTCTGGGTAGTTCTGTATGCTTTACTTCATAATGACAGATACCTGTGTGCTTGTAAAAAAAATTTTCCAGTACTTAGGAAAATGTTTTATACTTTTCCCCAGATCTTGGCATGCTCAATTTGTGTCTGAATTCAAGACGGTTTCCACTCTGATATACACATCGGTGGAGCCTCATACAGATATATTTGTTTTGTTATAAATCACGGGCAACTGAAGTGGCTACTGGAGGTAGAAACACTGAATTATTTTTAAGGTGCTGTAATACACAAACAGAACTGTGGGTGGTGTCAAGTGCAACTGGAAAAGACGTGCTGTTACAGAAACCAGCATAACTAAGGCATTGGTGTGCACAGAGGAGCACCCTTCATATAAAAACAGTGGGGAGGCTTCTTTGCATATTTTGCGATATTAGAATAATGAAATGTTGATCATACTATCCATTGGTGAGCTTGTGGCTGAATCTGATGCATCTATAGTGCAGTCACTTAAACTGGGCAACTGTACAAAAATTGTAAAATTTCTACTTGTAATATTTCAAACTTACAAATAATTTTCATGATGTTTCAAAATACTTACAGCTAGACAATAACTTAACTATTTGGAGTCCACTATTATTAGCTGAATTGCTGCAATAACTTCTTGGAAACAAATCAGAATATACAGCAGACACCTTCAAGGAACCTGTACAGCTCCATCATATGTCTTTATACCTGCAGCACTCAATTTCAAGGAAAATCAGACATTCATATATAAAATGCTGGCAATAAATAAAATGAAGTCAACGAGTTGAGTATACAGTAGAAAACTGTTTAACTTCATCTAACACTGCCAAAGCTGCCAAAGTGTGCCTGTGCCCCCCTCTCTGTGGAGTAAAAAAGAAAAAAAGAAAGAAGTGCTCGAACTGGACCTCCTGTCTCTGTCTTGCGTCTTTCAAGCGACAATGAGATCAGTAGGAGGACCATGCATAAAAACAACGGATATATCTTAAGGAATAAATCATCTTGTTGGCTCGACAGGCTCGCAGGGGAGCGGCAGGAGAAATCCAGTTTGAGGTGCCAGGTCTGCTGCTTCCCCCTGTTGGACCGCAAAAGTAGCACAGCAAATAAGCAATCGCATCGATTATACTCCCTGGTCCTGCAAAATAGAAGGAAGTTCGGCATTTATTACAATATTTTTAATGTGTGTATCATAATAACATAAATTAATAGCGACGAAGATTTCAAGATCAAGTCAGCGTTAGAAATGTCCGATCGTTTCTGATAAAACACAAAAATAATTGGTACAACCAAACAACACCATTATATCCTTAGAGGAATATGTAGAGTCTCTTCTCATCTTAAAATGAATGCTTTCCATGTGTTGTTTTTGTCTTTTAACTCTAAAAATTTGGTAACTCAGGTGCACTTCTTGAAAATAGCGTTATCACTACAGTTGAGAAGAGGGGTATGAAAAGCAATTGCCCCGTCTCATATTGATGACGTTTACAATTTCTATTTACTGAGGAACTGCTAGCTGGTTTCGTAGGAGCAATTTTCTTTCAAAACACATATTTTTACTCTTCTAACAGGTACGACAGTACTCTTTGATATCACAATATATTATGTAGATTGATAATGCGTTAGGTCATTAAACTAGTCTATGAAAATAATGTTTAAATACAGCCGTGTGCTTGGTATTCTACGTTACACGTTAGCTAACCCTGTTGGCTAACTAGCAAATGCTGCTACTACAAGTGCTAGGCTGCTACTAGTGTTACTGCTAACCTGTTTGGCAGGTGACACCTTACACGTTTGAATGAGCTAAATGCTGGCTAGCTAGTTAACCAGCCCTAAAGATTATCATGTGAATTATTATTGTGAGGAATTGGTGGGTTGTCGGCACAACAAAGTTGTTCTAAAGCCGCTAAAGAGGTTAGCATATGGTTAACGTTAATGACAGACAGTCCCGATAAGCACCGTTACCCTTTTGCGTGGGTGACCACGTCACGTCAAGTTGTAACGTTAACTTGACGTGAAAATGGTCCATTTTATTATTCCTGGTTCACCCGGGCAACATGCACATTACGCACAACTTCGATATTGTCCTCCAAATATCTTTTACAATAAAAAATACATTTAAATAACGGTAAAACTCTTTATCCTGTAACGTTATACGGAGAGAGAATGACGTGGATAACCTTAACTGTCACAGACTTTAGTGTTAAATAGCGAATTTGCTTAACGCTGTCAAACAAGGTTGTGTGTCAGCGTAGAGACACTACCTCCAGATATTATTGGATAAAAAAGATAATGGTTTACTAGCTTGATGTTGATTGTGATATTTGAAAGTTAGTTGTCTGTGCGCTGAATGATTGGGGTGAGGAGGAATGATAGTAATGATGATGGGAATAATGATGATAATTGTGCATGCAACTTCATTATACTGGCTCACTAATCACTGACTTGGCTTCTGCAGTTAGTTTCCTTGCACTTTTATCTCCTTTTGCTATTAGTTTCCTGCTGTTTGCTTCTTTGATATCTTTGCATTTCTCCTTAGGGCCAGTATCTTGGGCCCCAGAGGCAGCAGCAGAAATATCTTGGATGGAGTAAGTGTGGAGCCCTAGTGAGATGACTGACCAGGGCAACAACAACCAGAACATCTCCTGCAACCCTTTTGCTGCCCTCTTCGGCTCACTGGCTGATGCTAAGCAATTTGCATCAGGCCAGAAACCACAGCAGGTGTCTGCTGAACCACCATGTGAGTTATGTTGTCAGTCTTCTGCAAGCATTATTAACCACTACAGCCAGTGCTTCTTTAGTCTGGCCCAGGAGTCTTTCAGTACAATTTATGATATAATCTCAGAGCTTGAGAAGCATCTGTGGTCTTTTATTTGCCTGTATAGTTTACAATAACATTTTCTGGCTTTAATAAATCCATGAAGATCTATACTTACCTTTTATATCCTGTATTTCAGTGGAGGACTCAGGAGAGAGCCAGTCGGAGTCCGAGAACTCTGTGTCAGACAGCATTGACGACAATGACGACTCGGTGGCAGAGATCAGCCGTTCATTTCGCTCCCGCCAAGAGCTATGTGAACAGCTCAACGTCAATCACATGATCCAGCGAATATTTCTCATCACGCTGGACAACAGTGAGTCTGAGAAAAAAATGACAGAATTTGATCTGAAACTGAGACTGACCATTATGCATACTGTTGATTGCCAGCTGCACCTAATTCGGAATCTACATTTTTGCACTTTATAGTGCTTTATAAGCTTTATAATTATGCCAGAAACTTTTCTATTTTTTGACCTGTATAGTGTTGGATAAACATGTCCCCAGATTGGAAGGACGACAGACTGATACTGACTTAAAACTAGCACACTATAGATCTATTTTAAAGACACCTGCTGTAAATTTAAATCAAATTATACTGGACTATAGAATAAAATGGACCAGTGTGACCCAACAAGCCAATCGGTACTTTTGACATTCTCAATAGCAGAGTGTGGAGACGTTCTCCAGCCGTGGTAGATGTACCTGATTTAGTGTTTTACCATACTCCACCATACATATGGATATTACCATGCAATATGTTAATTTTAAAGAACTTTGGATTTCTGGTGTTTTCAATGAAAATTGCATTGGACTGTAGACTAATTATACCCCCATTCTGCTCACACTCCAGAGACACATTCCACAAGAGTGTCTTTCATGTTGCACAGCAGGCGAGACATTGCACAGTGCCATTATTGTCTTTTGTTATTTGTAAGCTGCAATAATCCATGTTCGTGTTACATAGCTTGCTTTAAGCGTCAAGCCTTGTGACTCTATATTGCACAAATGTCCCCTGGTCTGTCAACTGCTAATGGTATTCCGCTTTCTCAATTTTCCAGTATTTTGATGATTGATGAATTCACCATTGCCCAGAATTGGATATTGGAGTCTTTTTTGGGCATAATACAAGCTGAGTATTCACATAGAAGCCCAATTCAGATGTAAAACCCGCAAATGGTGACTATAGTGGAAATCAGCAAATGCGGTCATAAATGTACGGGACCACCATTCATCAGCCACCTAATACAGATGTTTCAGGGTTGAGTGTGTGTCACTAGGGTTAATTTGGCACCTCCCATCACAGATGTTTCCCAGAATTAGTCCCACGACAGCTCCAGCAGACTAAGAGGTGATTTCTGTTGTCCGCCTCTGCATCCTCTCTCAACACCAAATACAGTCCAAGTCACTTCCCATATTTGCTCTGGATAAGTTGATGGTATGAAGTGTAACTGAAGCTGAGTTAAGCTACAGGCTGAGCTCTTCCTTCCCTGGCAGTTGATGCGACTGGCTGTAGTAGAGTGACTAATTGATCAGTGTTTGGAAGTATCAGCTGTCTGAGTCAGTCTGAGTGCAGGTCATTAAGGTATACAACTCCCTTCATCAGCCTCAATCACGCTGACAGAAAAGTGCCTGATGATGTAACTCTCTTGGTCTTAAATAGTCTAATTTGTTGTTCTGTTTTGTGTTGCACTGCTGGCCATCTTGTAAGTCTAATTTGAAGTTTCCAGCAAGAAACAAATGACTCACTACCCTTTTAGACAATACTGAGACTGCGCTCACACACTGAGAGCTGGCTGTGGCAGCCCACTGAGACTACAGATGGAGACAGCTTTAAGATGAGTCATAATGATCTGGAAATGGAGAGAGAAAGCCCCTCTGTTTTTCAAGCTCTCTGATGAACTCCTTGACCACCTTAGGCTGTCTAAAATAAACCTGAGCAAATTAAATAAGAGACACAAATAACTTAATTGTACCACAGTGTGTATTTTTCAACACTGTGCATTTTGTCCTTCTCTACCCTAGATAACAGAATTCAGTTGTTGGGTTGTGTATTTCTCAACTACATTTGTTACAGTGTTTGTGTTTGGCTTGCTTTTCGCTTTGTGTTTTGTTATTTTGAGCTGACTTCATTTTGTGCACCCTGGTTTCATTTTCACCCCCCAGGTGACCCCAGTCTGAGAGGAGATAATGGGATCCCTCCTCGCTGTGTATACCTAGAGGAGATGGCTGCAGACCTGGACGGACAGGACTGGCTGGACATGGACAACATAGAGCAGGTAGAATGTCACCGGTCAGCCACTCTGTTCTTTCACTGTCTTGTTTGTTTCCCTTCAATGAAGAACTAAACAGTTGGTACAGTTGGTGAAGGGATGTCACTGTCTGCAGCATGTCAAGAAGAACCTTTAGGAGTAGACAGGTTCAGAATACATTCAGATGCAAGCACCTGACACTGTTGAAACTTATTCAGAAGCTTTATATTGGGAAAAGATACAAAATGTTTTGCGATGCCATGGGTATTGTGGATTTCATTACATTATTCTTTATATTAATAGAAAAATGTATGGGTGAGCCACTTAAGTTTTGATAAATCTGCAGCACAACCAAGTAAGTAAATGCACAGGATGTTTTGTACTGACTGAGTTGTGTCTGTGATATTTATCTCTGCGTTCCAGGCTCTGTTTAGCCGTCTGCTGCTACTAGAGCCAGGAAACCACCTTATCTACATGACCTCCTGCAGTGCTGTTAACCTGTCTGCCGACCGTGATGCTGGAGAGAAATGCGCCATCCCTTACCTGTATGCATGCTACCAGAGGGCCAAGGAAGAGGTGGGAGTTTTATCTAGACTCATTTGGATATGTAGTGTGTCAGTGTAACTGTATTTCTAAAGGTACACAATGGTACACTTGGTTTTGTTTACATTCAGAAAGCCCTCGAGACCTAATAAACATGTTGGATGCATTTCTTTCCCCAAAAGACATTTGCAAAGCCTTATTTTAGAATATTTTGAAAGTTGCATTGATTATATTGACAGTTGTAATATGTGGCTCCATAAGCAATACAGGAACCCAGTTTTTCCTCGTCTGCACTACAGCTCCACCAGTAGTCATAATATACATTGGATGCCTTTAGAGAATGCTGTTTAGAAACAGTCTGCTACTTATTCCTCTCCAAATGTGGGTAACTTTGGTAATTGGAGCGTAAAAATAACTTAGACCCTTTCATAACTCTCTGACTTCTTTATAATCTCTGCACCAGGTGACAAAAGTACCAGAAAAGCTGCTGTCGTTCGCTGTGCGCTGTAAGAACCTGACAGTGTCTAACACGCGGACGGTACTTCTCACGCCAGAGATTTACATCAGCCAGAATGTGTATGAACAGCTTCTGGACCTGCTGCTGGAGGGCGTCAGTGGAGCACGTAGGTTATGGGTTGGATAACCTATCAGATTATGTGTACCCTCTAAATTCCACATTTAGTCTTTTTTTCTCATGTTGTCTTTGGTGCAGCCTCTCCTCTAGTCTCTGCTCAGTCTCTTATAAAGTTGTAACCTGCTTGACTGCATTTCAGAACCAGAGGAGGTGGTTGAGTTTGTGGAGGAGGTCATTGCTGGCCTGCTGTCTGACCAGGAGGTGCGTACCTTCGGGGAGGTGATAGTACCAGTCCTTGATATCTTCCAGGGGCGCATCAAAGACTTGGACCTGTGCCAGCCTCTCCTCTACTCTTACCTAGATGTCCTGCTCTACTTCAGCCACCAAAAAGATATCGCCAAGGTCAGCACACATATGGGCATTTCTCTTGTAGCTGTGACTGTAAACTACCAAATGTCATCATCAGTAACACACAGTAATCACACAACATTCCAAAGTAGCAGCCCGACTATCAAACTGTAAAGTGTTTGTGAATTCAGTGCCTAAAAGTGTTCGAAACCCTCCCACAGTTTACCCTATTTTTTCGTTTTCTATTCCACTTCTAGGTATTGGTGGAACACATCCAACCCAAAGACCCAGCTAATGGTCTGCAGTACCAGAAGAGCCTTCTGGGGGCAGTACTGAGTATCTCCTGCCTGCTGAAAACCCCAGGTGTTGTGGAGGGACACGGATACTTCCTCAACCCCTCCCGTTCCAGTGCGCAGGAGACAAAAGTTCAGGAGGCCAACATTCACCAGGTGAACAGATGCTCTGTAGTTTGAGATTGTTGTTTTGTTTGCCATTCTTTCATTGGAAGCAGCACCAGCTGCTACTGAATTAATTTGGAAGTAGACTGGAATAATATAGGGTTGTTTATCTGAACAATAATTTAATACTTTGTCTTTTTAATTAGGAATTTGAATTATGGTATGTGTTTTATTTGGCATGAAGTGCCAAAAATAGCCAAGCAGATTTAGTAAAAAGCATGAATATGTTTCTTATCATCAATAAATTTACTTAAAAACAGCCGCATAATATTTCATGAGCTGTAACCTATCTCTGTGAAAATACATACAAAAGCCTCATAAAGCTTTTTAATTTCTTCAAATAATGCATGCTTTTCCCATCACATAATTGTTAGCTCTTAGTTTTTTCATAAAGCACAATGCTACTTTTATTAATGAAGTCCCGGGATTATTAAAGTTACGAATCTAACTTCAGTCAATAGATATAGACAATGAAAAGTAGTCCAGTAAGAATGAGGGAGGGTTAGACTTCACCAGTCAACCGGAAACCCACTCCTAAGTCCAGCAAGCCATAAATAGATATAGATGATCAAAAAAACATCCTTTCCTTGAGTCCAATGAGCCGTCACATCTCTGTCATTTCAAAATGAAGACAAAGAAAACAAAACAAACAAAAAACAAACATTCACTTCAGGGAGGGGATTCAATTGCAACATGGAAGACAGAACTGCATTTCCCGAACGTTGATGTTTGTATCACGGTTTCAGTCTCGGTTTCAGAACCGTTACACCCATAAAAAAGTCAATCAGAAAGAGGGAGGGGCTTAAAAGACATTACCAATCAATGAGACAAGCTTTTGAGCCCAGCAAGGAACCACCCTTATCAATGGGTGGTTCCTTCCGGATTGGTCTCCTGAGCCTGACAAGCTGTCGTTTTTGTAAATGAACCTTTAGGATCAACAGATATAGACGACTACACATGTCAGTTCGACTTCAGGGTCAATACAAACAGTCGGGAAAGGAAAAGGGCTTGAATGACATAACCAATCAATAGGAAACTGTCTTCTGAGTCTGTGAATCATTCATGATAATGCAAGCTCAGGATTAATACATGTAGATGATGAAAAGTAACATTTTTTTTTATTTATTGGATCGGACTAACAGACCAACCTATTTTATATATATATATATATATATAACTCAGCAACGCTGCGCCATCTAGTAATTTTTTCTTATTCCTAATTGTGAGTTATAAGGTTAGCTTTACTTTTGGCATTTCTGCAGCACCTCTGTCCTTAAGTGTTTTATAAAAGCACACTGCAGTGCAAAAAATACCACCAGCTGAAGTCAGATGGTATATTTAGACTGACCCATTAATTAATGTTAAAGAATGAGAAATCACTCTACATGACAGTCTCAGCCTCCGGCATCAGTTGGTTGTAGCGGGGTGCAGCACTTGCCATCCTTTACCTTTAGTCCAAATTTGATCTTGTGGTTTTTATCATTATAATGGAGAGTTGTATCGAAAAAATGACATCAGGGAAGCTTTCAGGACCAATGTTCCCTGAGCCGTGTGATTAATATATTACATTGATCAAATAATAATTTATTGCCAGTCATCATTGAGAGCTCCATTTTGTTCCCAGAAATTTAATGGATATATGTGGGTTTGGAAAATGATTTTAGATGTAGAGACTTTGCCATAGTTTTTATTGAATTGATGCCCCTGGGATTCAGATCATATTGTGGGTTTCATGATTTACTCCTCAGGTCTTTACCAAACAACTTTGTATCATCATGTCCCACTACATTTTCGCCCAAAATATGGACTTCTGCTGGGAAGATTATTGTCCTTAAGGCTCTGACATATCCAGTATGGAGTCTTTTTTCCACAGTGTCAAGCCAGCAGCTAGAAGAAAAGTAGGACTATCGGTCATAATATTGAAAATAAAACACTTAACACTTAATGATGAACACGTGTTTCAGTCTACATTGAAGTGTACTAAAGAAAGAATGCATTGAAGGAGGACTCTCTTGTAAGTGTATGTCATTTCAGCTTGTAACCGTGCAAGGATGCATTTGTCTGCGTTTGTATTATTGTCAGTATATAGAGCTAATGATCTTTACTCCCCTTGTTCAGTTTATGGGACAGTTCCATGACAAGCTGCACCAGATCCTAAAGAACCTGCTCCAGCGCTCTGGCGAGACGCGCCACCTGCTCCTCTCTTGGTTGGGTGGCTGTCTGCAGGCTAATGCGGGCCGCACCAAGATATGGGCCAATCAGATGCCAGAAATCTTCTTCCAGATGTATGCCTCAGATGCTTTCTTCCTAAACTTGGGTGCAGCATTGCTAAAACTGTGTCAGCCCTTCTGCCGGCCACGTTCGCCCAAACTACTCACCTTCAACCCCTCCTACTGCGCCCTCAAAGAGCTGAGCGAAGAAGAGAGGCGCAACCGCAACGTGCACGCCAGAGGTTATTATGTGTGAAAGAGAATGGAAGAGTGTGTCGTTTTCTTTTACCACTTTCAGTTAATTGCTTCAATCAGTTGTTTTGTTTATGTTATTACATTTTTGGGGAGAATATTTCATGTTTATATATATATTTATATGACTAATAATCTGTCTTCTACACCAGGTCTCGACAAGGAAACCTGTCTGATCCCTGTGCCCCCTCAGCAGCCAGTAGAGTCGGCCCAGTCTTACAGCCTGCTGACTGAAAACCTCATCCTCACACAGCTCACCCTGCACCTTGGCTTCCACAGGTACACACACATGCTATACATACACACACAAATCAACGAACACACCCGGAACTCCCACCATTTAAAGTGAGACTGCAGAGTTTCTTCACTTAGAGGCAGCGCAGATTCACAGCTGCTGCTTCGACTTATGTTCCTCATGTCAGCATTAAGCTGTGTTTATGTCTTTGATTTTATGTGTTCATGCACTTGTGTGTATGCATTCTCTGTTTGCACAGACTCCATGAGCAGATGGTAAAGATGAACCAGTCTCTCCACCGGCTCCAGGTCACATGGCAGGAAGCCCAGCGAACAGGCAGCCCAATGTCCGAGCAGCTCCTGGAGCAATTTGAGCGTTTAATGATCGTTTACTTATCTACCAAAGCTGCTGCCACACAGCCTGCCATGCTGCAATGCTGCCTGAACCTCCAGGCGTCTTCTGCTGCTCTGCTGGTTCAGCTGGGTCTGGGAAACCAGGGGCCTGAACACGTACCTCTCAGCTTCCCTCTGCCTTCCCTACAGAATAGTATGCTCTGCTTTGTACCAGGTAGGTCACATCTCCCAGTAATCGGCAAATGCAGTCAAAGAAAAAGCCTCAGTCATTGGGCTTGATACTGCTAAATATTTTGAAATTCCTGCAGTGGTGCATGCAAGGGGGGAAACATTGCTCCAGGAATATTTATTTCTTTAGTAATCAATCACATATTCATTCACTCATTCATTTATGTTGAATAATCTCAACATTGTGGCCATGACATAAGTATCTTTTTGTATTTCTCAGAGTTTTTTGCAGAGAACTTGGGAGATTTTTTCATCTTCCTGCGTCGATTTGCAGACGAGGTTTTGGAGTCTTCTGCTGAAAGTCTAGAGCAGATCCTCAACTTCATCACCGTCTTCATGGGCAACGTAGAGAGGTAAAGGACAGAGAGACTTTACATACCATGTTAGCAATAGTGTTCAGTTGTAGAGGTGTAGACCCATGGGTCCCAGTGGGCCTGACATGCTGCAGGGCATCTCAGAGAGTTTACATATTCTTCCAAACCTCCCTTCACTGCCTCTCCAATAGGATGAAGAATCCACACTTAAGGGCAAAACTGGCAGAGGTTTTAGAGGCGGTGATGCCCCACATGGAACCTGTGGCTCCTGGTGCTGCTCAGCCAATCATGTTCCAGCGAGAGAGAGTCTTCTGTTCCTACAGACATGCACCTCAGCTGGCTGAGGCCCTCATCACTGTGTTTGTAGACATTGAGTTCACAGGTGAGGAATAGTTTTATTGCCTTTAAGCTGTTGTAAAGATAGTGCTACCTGCAGCTGTGCAGGATATTAGGCACTTGTTTGACTTGATTGTTTGGGAATGAACTAGAACCAGTCTGACTTGAATCTGGGTCTGAAGTCCACATGGATCCTGGTTTGTGTTGTTTTTCAAAACAGACAGGAGTTTTTGGGTCTTTGTAATAAAGTCACAGATCTTTTTTCTGGTTTGGTGAAACTATTAAAATCAGATGCAGATTATGTGCACCTGTGTGTATGCCGGAGACAGAAGAGAATAACGTAAGAAGAAGTCAAGACAAATAGCAGATCACAGCAAATAGCAATGAAGCAGACTTACCTAATTTTTTTACCCCTCACTTTTCCTCTCAGGTGATCCTCACCAGTTTGAACAGAAATTTAACTACAGAAGGCCCATGTATCCCATTCTCAAGTACATGTGGAGCAAAGACAACTACAGAGAGAGTATCAAGGTAATGAATACTGAGTGTCTTTGATGACCTTTATCAATTATATTGTTTTTATTAACATCTAAGAGGGCGGCTCAGTGGTTAGTAATGTCACTTCACAGCAAGAAGGTTCAGCTCCCAGCCCTCATCCTTTCTGTGTGGAGTTTGCATGTTCAGCTGAGGATGTACAATTTGCCTCCACTTTCCCCGAATCCCCTCTGGTCCTACACTCCTTTCCTCCCCTCATCTCCTCCCAGTTTCTTCCTGATGAGAGAGACTGGGTGGAGAGCAATGGGAGGAAAGGAGGAGGAGTGAAAAAGCTTTGGGACGCACCCTTTGTCTGTCTGTTAGCCCTGGGATGGACTAGCAAATTGTTCAGGGTGTTTTTCTGCCCAACGCAGTGCATGGTGATAGTAGATCCAACCCTCCCTTGAGTCTCAGTAGAAATAAGCGATTGAAGACTGTGAATGGAACGTATAGACGATATTATATCTGAAAAGTGCAATTTATGGTTCAAATACATCCCAACCTACTGAATGTCTCTTGTTTCAGCGCCTGGCCGACTATGCATCTGAGAACCTGGAGGCCATGAACCCACCTCTGTTCCTGAGGTTCCTCAACCTGCTGATGAATGATGCTGTCTTCCTGCTGGATGAGGCTATTCAGGTGAGACAGAGATATTTTGGAGTTCACTGCATTAAAGTATACACTGAATTTCAACAAGAAGATTTGTACCAATTTTCCTGTAGGTTCAGTATTAATTTAATTTGCTATGGTGGATACTAATGTCTTCAGCTAATTTATCATTTCAAATATAATAGCATGAGCACCAGAACACATTAAATAATGGATACACAGTGTGGAAGCTTTTATCAATTTTGTCATTACATAACACCATATTAATTTAACTAATTAACACACAAAGATTATATATATCAAATCAGTTTATTAATTTAAGTTTTTAATTAAACTGCAATTATTTGATTTTACTTAGTCATTTCTCCTTATTCTGATCAGAACCATACCTTCTCAGTCTCTCTTTGACCTCAGGTATTTTCATTGATTCAGTTTACTATCCAAATAACTTTGACACTCCCTGTGTTTTTTCTTGTAGTACCTGAGTAAAATCAAGCTCCTGCAGCTGGAGCGGGACCGAGGGGAATGGGAGGGTCTTGCCCCTGACGCCCGAAGAGAGAAGGAGTCTAGCCTGCAGATGTTTGGACAGCTTGGACGCTTCCACAATATCATGTCCAACGAGACCATCGGGACGCTGGCCTTCCTCACCTCAGGTCAGGCAGAAAGGATAGCTACATGCAATCCTGTGTACCGGTAAATGTAATTGAAGGCTATTTTCATCCCTCACTTGTTTTTTTTTCTCTCACTCTGCCATCTCCTTTTTCCCCTTTTCCTGACTTTCCCAGAGATCAAGGGCATCTTTGTGCACCCCTTCCTGGCTGAGAGGATCATCTCCATGCTCAACTACTTCCTACAGCACCTGGTGGGTCCCAAGATGGGTGCTCTAAAGGTGAAGGACTTCAGTGAGTTTGACTTCAAGCCCCAGCAGCTCGTTTCAGACATCTGCACCATCTACTTGAACCTGGGGTATGTTCACCCTTCCTTAATGAACTAAATCAATGATGAAAAATGTACATTATAGATTATGGAAGATAAAAATCAAAAATGCTAAAAACATTTATCCTTCTGTGTTTTTGAAAAGCTGTTTGATGTTTTTCTTTCTTTTAATCTTTGTCTTGCACCTTATTCTTAAACTATACTCTTTAATTGGTGCCATGTTCCTACCATGCACAGCTGCACATTACTGTGTACACTTGCAGATACACACACAAATATGCCTTGTAATATATTTGATTGGTTTAATGTTTTATGCATATAGTAAATCTCTGTTCTGGTGTCCCAACAGCAATAAATAATTTGTCTTTGTGTCTTTGTCAGTGACGAAGAGAACTTCTGTGCTACGGTCCCTAAAGATGGCCGGTCGTACTCTCCAACCCTCTTCTCTCAGACGGTTCGGGTCCTGAAGAAGATCAACAAACCTGGAGACATGATTGTGGCTTTTGGACTTCTTGCGGACAAAATCAAGGTAGAATTTGATGAGGAAACCACTGAAATCGATTCGCCAGAGATAATGCAAGAATTCATGTCTAGTTTTACAAAAATATGTTGCAGTGCTCATTACACTACAAGTATGTACAGGAGAAAATACACAGATAAAAACTGCTTCATCATTATGCCTGTCTCTCTGTCGTAGTCCCATGCAGACAGACAGCAGCAGGAAGAGGAGACATACTCAGATGCCCCAGATGAGTTCTTGGACCCCATCATGTCCACCCTGATGCTGGATCCTGTTCTGCTCCCATCCTCCAATGTAACAGTAGACCGCTCAACCATAGCAAGGCACCTACTCAGGTCAGTTACTTCCTACAATGTCAAGAAACACTATCTCACTGTCGCTGTCTCCTGTAGGCAACATCATCACCCCTGTTTTTTTTTTTTTTTTTTTTTAATTTAACTT
>OMLF01010250.1:0-18114 GCA_900302615.1 Holocentrus rufus
CCTCCCCCCCGACGCCGCTCGGCTGTGGGATCGCTGGTTCAAGCACGCCCTTCTGCTCAAGGAGCAGCGCGTCCTCAGCACTGAGCGCCTGGTCCAGCTGTTCACCCCGCTGCTGCTGGAGCGCCATGCCGCCTACAGCCACCAGGTAGCGTCGGCAGCACACGCACACACACACACACACACACAAATAAAAGCTCACACGCGCATGCATGAACGCACACTCTCAAAAAGCATGCAGACGTACACAGACACCCACGTAGGTCTGCTATGACTAGAGCGAGAGAAATAGCTCTTTTTTTATCACTTAAGTTCAGGAATTACAGAATTGTTTCCCTCGTGATAGCTACTATTGTTTTTTTTCTTCTCTTTTCTTCGGGCGGGGAGGAGAGTGAGGGCGAGGAGGGGCCTGTGCATATTTTTGAAGAGGGTTGTAGGTGGCTGAGTGCCCTCTTTGCGTCTGGTGTTTGAAACCCGGCCCCGGCTGCCTACTCATGAGATTGCTCCACACATTGACCTAGACCAAAGGGAAACCCTGACCCACACACTAATCGCAAATAACAGCCCCGGCTTGGGCTTCTTTCATCCCATGTGGCTTATTCTTCCGAAAAACACTGGCCTTTAATTTGTTATTAGCCGAAAGTATCGGCGACGCCTGGGCCCACATGAATGAGGGAGCCATTTAGACCTTCTCCAGAACGGACAGGAGTCTTTGAAATTTCCCACTCATTGACCTTGTGCAGATCATGCTCAATTAAACCAGGAAGGAAATTACCGTGAATATTCACACTTAGCGCCACTCACGGCCTAAAGATGATGCTAAGAGCAAGGAGCCCCGCTGTAACTCATTGCCTATCCAAGTATCCCCATCGGTCTGGCATCCCACTTTGTCATCTATATATAGCCATTTTACAGGTGGATTCGGAAAACACACCCTCCTGAACAGAATGGCGGTAAATACCTGCAGGGTTTGTTTTGTTTATTTCTGTGGAATCTTCTTGTGGGGGTTCTTGTGGCATGGAGATGTCGCTGCAGTGTCCCTGACGCAAGTGAGAGAGGCAAAGAGGGAGCCTGTAGAGCCTCTTGAAAATATGAACTGACAAAAGGAAGAGAGGTACTGCCATCTCCATCATCATGTCCAAGTGCATCAGGAAAAGCCTGAGTGAAAATCTCTCTCACTCTCTCTCCTCTCGCACAACAGCTTACTCTCCACACACAAGAGCAAACAGAAATTTCCATTCACGTCTTGCCACGCAGCCTGGCCACTCTGACAAATGGGAGCATGCAGCTCGCATGCACACACTCAAAGAGGCCCTTTGAATATTCAAGTGCTAACAGTTGCATTCATTGATATTTAAAATGCAGTGGGTCTGCGAGAGCCCTCAACCCATGGTACATTTGACTAAATCTAAAAAAGAACAAAGATAGATATCGGGGACAAGGATCAAGACAGTTTTTTTTTATTGTGCAACAGCATCAAATACTAAGTGGCAAGCTCAGATTGGCATGTGTTTGTGCCTCTTCCACTTTTAGAAAATTAAAGCATGTACATTGTCAATCTCCGCTGCGACCTACTGATAACAACTCACAATGTACTTAAAGTTTTTTGCTGTCAAAACCCTCCTGATCATCCCCTTCATATTAGCGCTCATTAAAAGTTGCAAACGGCCATCTGAGGCTGAGAGGCGGTCTTTGAAGACAAAAGAGAGATGATGATGGCGAGGTTTGATACGGGGGAGGGAGAAAGGAGAGAGAGGAAATCGGTGTGTGGCATCTCCCTGCTCCTCATCTCACGGAACAGCTCCTCTTAATTGTGTATCCTCATCTCCCCGGAGATAAAAATGAGCTGGAGAGGGAGGAAGAGAGCAGTTTGTCTCAATCCTCTCAGCCAAGAGGGAAGATATCTGGAACGTGTTGCACATTAACGCCAGGGTGATTGCATTCTTTAGGCGCTTCTCTAATCTCATGGATGAGAGGAGTGGGAGAGGAGGGAAAAAAAAAGTGTGATTGAGAGTGAGAGAGGGAGAGCGGGAGCGAAAGTGTGCGAGAAAAATAATCTTTTTTTAGTTAAACGAGAAAGAGAATTTGAAGTTATTTTCTCTTGGCGTTTCGACGTGCGCTGCAGCTGCACCTCTGTGCGAGCAGCCATGGCCAAAGTAAATGACTTGCCTAATCGGTGAGAGTTCAATTTGACGCTTCCTTCACAATATGCGGGCAATTAGAGTGTGGTTTTAATTTGTGCTGCTCGCAGGCCAAAGTGCTGCTGAGGACACTTCTGTCCCGGTCCAGTGAGGAGTGCCCCTCAGCACACAAGGAGAGTGACTCATCTTCTTCGTGCGGCCTTCCCTCGCTCCTGGCTGACGGCGGAGATGTGCAGCCTGCCAGACCAGTGCAGGACCGACAGATGCAAGGTCACCAAAGATTTTTATTATACGACATTAAGATGGTGGATTAGGCAAAGCAGCTCAAAGTGCAGCACAGTCGGCATATAAGATTCTGACCACACTACTGCTACATTTACAAAGGGATAATTGTATTTTCATATACTTCAGTAAATATGTGTGAGAAGCCTACAAGCCTACATGTGGCGATAACAGTGACACATTGCGATCTGTTATTGCCTCATAGTGGCGTTGTGGTTTTATTGTTGACGGTAGATTGCTACAAGCTACTGCAACGGTCCAAACTGAGCAATGTCTGCTATTGTACCTTAATATGGAGAAAGACCAAGAATAGGAACAAATACAGACTACTACCATTTTTTGAGAACCACCTCTGCAGAGAAATAGAACTTCCCTTTTATGAAAGAAATCAATTTCACCATAGACCTTTCTTATGAATCCCTCGCAGCCCCAGTCTTCATAGGGCCCTCTATTCAGAGGTAAAGAAAGCCCCCCCTCCCCAGTCCCATTTCTATCCCTAACCTCCCTTCCTCCCTGCCTCTGCTTCTCACCATGGGCTTCCCTTTCTTACAGAACTACAAAGTACTGAAGAGGACAGCCAGGACGAAAGCCCTGTGGAAAGTATTCCTATTAGAGGTAAAAAGGCAGAGCCGGTGCCCCGGCATTCACACTGTCCTTATGTTGTGGTTTGTTTTCCTCCCACTGCAGTGAATAATGGGCTCTTTTACGCAATGGCTGAGGCAGGATGATCAAGGTGAATCCAGGGTCAAAGTCCCACCTGAAGAGCTGTGCTAGTTCTCTCTAATTATCTCCGAGAAAACACTGGCCACGGTTTCAGTGTGGTCCGCGGCATTCTGGCAAAACTGATAATTCGCTGGCCCATCATAATGCAGCTGCTTTAATTGTCAGGACGCCAGGGTGCGAAGCGCAAGAGATCTGTCATCGGTTCTCATTATCTTCTAAACAATGCTCTGGCAAGGCCGGACTTGAAAAAGACTAGATGTGAAGGCATCCTGGAAGCGCTTGGTGCGCCCATCCCTCAGCAGAACCTCTGAAATGTAAAGCAATGCTATATTACACTTGGCTATCAGATTTCCTACTGGGCTTTTCATGTGTGTGCATCCCCAAGGTGCACAGCAAGCAAAATGAGTCCAGTTTCCAATCGCTACACCTAATCAAAAGAGGGGGAAAAGAGCAATAAACCAGTAAAGTTCCATATAAAAAAATGACTAAAGATTTTTCTAGGGATGGCTTTTGCTGTAGTGAGAGACATCTCTCACAATCAAATACCATAACCTTGGAAATAATAGTTATAGCTAGGGTATGTAGACCTAATATAATGTGCACTTTTGTAGACTTCATGTAATAGTACACAGCCTCAAAGTGCTGTGGGTGGATGGATGCTTGAAATTGCCACATAAATGTAGTTTTCAGAAAATGATATCATGATATATTAATATTCTGAACCCAAGTTGAAAATGTTAAGACTATCAAGACGATAAAATAGCTTTGTGCTTTGATTTGCTGTGGCGTGTTGTCGTAACGGCGTCATCTTGAGACAACTGGCCATTTATTATGTACATCTGCTCTGTTGATTTTGCCGGCGCAGTGTGTGTGCGCGCTCCTCTCTAATGTGATACCTACTCCAGTGTGCGGGAAAGTTGTTGTGAGTGTTTTTAAAACAGAAAATCAATCATTGCCTTCCTGGTAGGGGATGCCGAGATAATGTGAGAGGGCGATTGCCATCTCATGGAAACTGCCAGTGTATATGTGCTAGGCTTGAACCAACAGCTTAGCTCATTGGGCGCAGTGTTTTCACCCACTCTGTTCAGCAATGAGACAAAAAAGACTCAGCCACCGAAGCGTGTTGTCTCATCAAACAGAGAAACCTCTGAAAGTTGGAAACCTGGGTTTTAAGCAAATATTTGACAATGACGTGTGTGCGCGTGTGTGTGTGTTTGTGTGTGTGTGGGTGGGTGTCCATGTGCCTGTGTTTGCGTCTGTGTATGTGTGTCCTTGAACAGAGACAAAAGCATATCAGCTGCTTAAACAATCTGCCATGCAGGAGAGGCTGCAGAGTTCTGGAGAGGAGGAGGAGGAGGAGGAGGAGGAGGAGGAGGATGGCCTGTCAGGTAGGAGAAAAGCTCCCACCACCGCTCCACCCTGCCAGACAGTAACTAGTCACTGGAGCCTAACCATTAGTCAACACTCGCCATATGTTCTCATATCCCATAAAGACGCCACACAAAGGCCACATTTCGCCTGGACACAGGCTCTTTGAACAGTAGTCAAAGGCCAGTCCGCACAGCTTCTCGCCATAAGTTTCCACATTAGCATGCATCTTAGATTAGCTTGTGGTTAGACGCCCCAAATCAAATGGTTTTATCTGGCCCTGTTTGCTCTTTTAAGGAATAAATGATGGCCATGAAGAGGACCTGGGGAGGGCCAAGCGCTCCTCACATCAAGACCCTTACCCTCGGTAAGAACATTGTTATTATTCACCGGGCCACAGGAAATGGGCCACCAGACACCAAAGTGGTTGATGTACATTTGCATGGCCGCTCTCATAATTCCCTGTTCATTTCCATAAGATCAAGGGGGCGCCACCCATTAACTCGCTCACAAAGACAAAAGACCCCCAAAGCCCCTCTCCCGCACTATTTGTAGGGTTCGACCGGGTTTTTGAAATCAAAAGCAAAACCGCTAACAGGAAGGATGAATTGGAGTTGTAATCTCACTGTCTTGAGGCATGTGCAAACAGATCATGTCAAGAAGAGAATCAGAGGCAACTGTTTTGGAAGAAGGGGGACTCAAGTACAAATGTCCTTTCATTTTTCACCCTTGAAACACATTTAGGCTGCTCAAATCAGAGCCCTAAGTGGGTCGGAAAAGAACATCTTACGGTAAATAGCTTGGTGGAGGCTAACACCATCGTGCTTACATTTGAATATCAACACGACTTCATCAAATCTGCAATTGCACGTCGGGTCCTCAGAGCACCTCTTCACCGTGAGCCCATTTGGGCTCCGGTAATGGCTGGGTAAACGTTATGAGGAATAATCTTCTCTGATTTCATGTGATTACTGGGCACCACACTGACACAAGGGCCTAAAGTCTGTATCTCCCTGGACTGGCCAGCAGGCTCTCCCAGTCTGCCTATTAGCCCAGGGAAGGGCCTAATGGGCTGGCTCTATTGTGGTCCTCATAGTCGCTGATGTCTCGCACCCCCCCACCACCCCCCAATGGCTGCCCTCTTTAATAAACATGAGCCAATTTTGGGCCCTCTCAGATGGCGCCCGTCTCCCTGTCATTAACGCGCATGGGAAGCCCGCAGTTTACGTGATAAAACATCGGCCAAAGAACAAAAAAAAAAAACCCGAGAAGAAACGGGAGAATGACGTGAGCAGTGGTGAGACACCAGTTGTGTACATAAGTAAAATAGGACTAATAGGTAATTATGCATGCCTGACACTCTGGTCTCACCAGGGGTAGGAAGGAAGCTGCGCCAAGAGCCGCTAGTCACCATCTACCTTCTCTTTGGTCTTACGGTGATTTTCCCCCCGTCTTTTTTCTGCTTCTCCTGGACGCTTACATTTAAGCATTCCACTTACCACAGTCACTTCTTGCGCTTTATTGCTTCCACAAGTGGTCTGGAAGCCCTGCACTTGAGCGGAAGCATAACACTGCAGCATGCTCTTGCCCTGCTTCTCTCCTTTTTTTTTTTTTTTTTTCTTCTTCTTCCCCCCGTCTCACTCTCTCTCACTCTCTTGCCCTTTCTCCATCTCTTCGCCCCTCTTCCTCTCTCCGACTGATCCTCTCTTCCTGTGTTTTCCTCTCCCCCTCTCCATCCTACTTGTTAATTATTTGCTTTATTTTGTCAGTGAGCTGATGAGTGACATCAAAAGGAGGATGGAGCTGGACTCAAAATACAAAAATGGCTTCCTCTCTGTTGTCTTAGACAATAATTATGATTTGCCAGTTAAGCCTAGACTACAGCCGAGGGATTGTAGTTTAAAGCAGAGGCTTTGGTGCAAAAAATGCATTTATAGCCCTTTGTGTGGCTCCTCATTATGTGTGGGCCCGATTCATTAAGTAATTGGTTTGCAGTTGTTTACATGAGTATTAAGGCCCTCTATTCAGGGGCCTTTGAGAGATACATTGTGCAAATGTTGCATGTTATGAATGCAGAATGAGAGGCGGGGGGCCAGTCCTATTGGCCAAACACTGCACTCGGCTGAAAAGCGAGAGAAAAGCACTGGGTGCTACTTTGCATAGCAATGACTAGGGCCTTAATAAGCTTTACAGATTAAATACATGCAGTCTATACAAGATGCAAAGAGATACTCTTAACACATTTATATGTGCTCATTTCACTATTATGTCGTTGGAGAGAATTGAGGTCTTTCATATTCTTTTCTCTCTCTCTCTCTCTCTCTCTTTCTCTCTCTCTCTTTCTCTCTCTCCCTCGCTCTCTCCCACACTGCGTTTTTCAGCCAGATACTTTTATAGAATGTGCTGTTTATTGTATTATAACTCGCGGGGAAGCGACTGATCTGCAACATTTATTAAGGATTTGTCCATTAGAAATCTTTTGCTGTCTTTGTGAGTGGCAAAGCAAAATCACTTTGTGGTTGAGTGGGGATGAAAGGAATAATGCACGAAGGAGTGAGTCTTAATAAGCAGCTGCACTCCATGTAAAGACCACTTGTTCCCCTTTGTACGCGAGTGCATGCCACTGCTTCCTCTCGTGCAAAGAATCATTGTGCTCCTTTCTACTGTAGGCATTTCAGATGCCACTCCTTTCTTATTTTATGTTGGTGGGGAGGGGGGTTATACCTCTTATTTTCCCCCCGTTTTTGATCCTAAAAAATGCTTGGACATATGTGCACACACACACACACACACACAAACTGAACCCTCTTGTCATCAGCCGGTGTGATGATTGTTGTGCCTCGTCCCTGCTTGACAAAAACCTTGACTCAACAATTAGTGGTTTACAGCTCTGCCTTGGACAACAGGATGTGCTCAGGCATTCGCCCTCCAATCACTCAGTTTCATAATCAGGAGTGCTCTCTCTCTCTCTCTCTCTCTCTCTCTCTCTCTCTCTCTCTCTCTCTCTCTCTCTCTCTCTCTCTCTCTCTCTCTCTCGGGAGGCGATGTGTGTGGCATCTGTGACAGCTCACTGAGAGGAGGGATGGAAGGGTGAGGGGGCATGAGCTGGGAAAGGAAGAGAGAGAGAGAGAGAGAGAGAGAGAGCATGAGGTAGAGGGAGACAGAGAGATAGTAACAGACAAAGAGGTTGTGAGACCGTTGGGGATGATATTGGGGAGGCACACTATAAATGTAAACAACTATATGTACTGCAGTTTTTTTGTATGGTCAGGAGTGCAGGAACATTGCTTACGCAGTCCTGTACAGAGTTGTTTTTGTCTGAAGAATGCATCTCGTCAAAAAACAATCCACTCCAAACCCACCTCCTTTTTAACCTTTTTTTTTCCTTTATATTTGAAAAGATAGTTGGTCTGCCATTTTGGCTTGAGAAACTAGGCCAAAACATAACAAACAAGAGCTTGACTCTACACATGAAGGCAGCATTTAGAGGCTCCAGCCAGAGGAGGTCACTGTCCTGCTCAGTTGTCTACATTACAATAAAAAAACAAGAGATTGTCAATCACCCTATAGTAAAAATTTAATTGGGCGACCACACATTATCTGCGTTTTTTAAAAATCATTTTTAATGTGGGGAAATATATTAAACATCTGTGCTTTTTTTCACAATCCAAAATCATCAAGCAAAACCATGAAAAAATGTCACTTACCTCAAAATTTGTTGGGGTATTTTTTTTGTGTGTGACTTTTGTGTGTGTTTCACAAGCCGGCCAATGCTGGGCTATCCCATTGAAGGTTATGTTACTCACATTGTGCAACATTAGGTGAATGATCTGTCCTGCAGCCCTCCCTTGCACTGGCTGCCTCCACTAGACCGCCACCAGTCAGGAGGAGAGCGCCTGTGTACAAATCACTGGCAAACTGCCTCTCTCTCTGAGCTGCAGTACTTACTCATTGCCAGCAGAGAGCACTCACATGTTAGAGAGTGCCCACTCACAGTGCACTCACGGTTGCCTCTCACTGTTGGCCCCCACTGAGCTCTACATCCTGGTACCATTCAGGCCTGTTAGAGAACATCTAAACGGAGCCTAAACAATGTTTCTATGGGGTCATACCTGGGATGGGAGTAGGAGTTGATGGGAATGATGAGGTGATGGGTCTCCCTTTACCTTTAAACAAGCACCGCTGTGCAAGAGTGCTATTGTGCTATTAGCATTTGTGTGTGGGTGGCAGGAGCTTAAAAAAGCCAGGGTAAATAAAAGCAGTTCTATGCCTATCAGTTTGCGAAAGCCAGTATTAAATGCTGGGTAAGCATTATTTCTACAGACAGAATTCTCACTCTCTATAATGTGACTACCAAATGATAAATGCATGGTCCTATAAGATCAACTAGATAGGCAGTCTTACATGGCAATTAAAAAAAAACAAAACATCCAGACATGTGTTTTTATGAAATGGGAAAAAAAATTGAGATGTAATATTGTAGTCCACTGTCCAGCCTTGAATGGTGTTTCAATGCTCTTTTGACTGAAGGGTGAGAAGAAATTTTACAGTTCATGTTGGCATCAATGGAGCATTTCATTGATTCAGTTGATACAATTAACTGAGCTGCTCACACTCAAATGCATGAGGGAAGCAGGAGTAGTTCTTTATTGCAGATAGAGAGTCACAGTCAGGACACTGCTAACACAGAGAACAACATGCCAACTCTTCAGAGCAGTGATCTCTTATGTGCATATAGTGTTCCTGAGATACTCCATTTAATCAGCTGGTTTAGCTTCCAGTGTACATACAGTCTCGCTTGGTCTGGGACTCTGTCATTTTACCAGTATTCTCATCAGTAGATAATATAATATAATCAATCACTGCAAACCTCGGCCATCACCCATTTACTGCAACAAACACTTTGTTTATTCCTCTCATGCAGCTACTGGCAGAGGCAGCCCACTTAAATGGCATTTGAATCACACTTTTTTTTTTTTTTTTTTAACATCAGTGTGTATGGTTTACAATTGGAATTGCTAAATATGAATGAAACGTTATGAATTTAATGAATTATATTTTGTTTTTATAAATTGTATATTAGGCCATCAGTGCACACTTAGCCAGCATTTCTTGGATTTTGTGAAACCTCTGATATAAGCATTACATGACCTTTCAAAATATGTAAGACTTTCCCTCAGTAAAACGACATAATGTAAAATGGCTTATGGGTAATGCAAAATAGAGGTGCATTTAAGGAAATGCACTGACAACAGAAAAACGCCCTCATTTCCCTTAAATCTCTGACTGTGCAATATGTATAAAATGTCTCGTCCAGTTTTAGTTTTTGTGCACAATGGTACGTATAGCAGTCACCAAAACTGTTAAAATGTAGGATAAACAACAATATGAAACAATTGCAAAGGCCAGACAGAGAGAATGAGAGCGATATTGTAAAAGAGGGCATTACAATAGCTGTAATTTGCATCATTTTACACATTACATTCACCTCTGTCTACCAGAGCCTGCAAAACAGTGGCCAGCCCAGTCTTACATATTCAGATCATTGCCTCAATTAAGGGAAACTCACCAGGAGATGAACTGGCATAAATGTTTATGGAAACAGAATATTAGATTGGTGAGGTCAGATACAGACTGGGCTCTCTATTGTAATAGCCCTGTCTTGAAATCAGTCCCGTCCCTAGCTGAAGTGGAACAGCTGATAGACCATTCCCATCCCGGGGGGAAGTTCGAGAAAAGAAAAGCCCAATTTACTCCCTGCAACAGCTATTACTGCGGCACAGGAGAGGAAGTAATCGTATGGATTATTGCTGTATTTTTGTTGCTGCAGGGCTTGGTAGAGATATGTTCCCTAACAGTTGTAAATGGATGCACTAGTCCCCATGGTTTAGTTGTGCTTCAACAACTTCTGTACTTTATCCGTTATTCGTTTTAAAAATCTGACTGCAGATACCAGGCAGGTTTTTTTTTTTTTAAATGGAGATATGCATATATCCATTTCATTACTATTTCACCCTCAGCCTGTCCCCAAAGCTGTCATTCCACAGTGTTACAACTTTTGCACAGTAGCTTTCAGAGACAAAACCTAATTCTGTTCTCATTACTGCTTAGCCTACCAAAAACTTCTACTTTGAAACTTTGGACAAGGGTTAATATATAAAAAAAATGGAACAGATTAAATGTAGATTTCAGCAGGCAACTTTCATCTATCTAGCTTTATCTCCGAGGATGCAATCCTCCAAACTATGATGTCTTATGTAACTATTTTTTCTTCCACATTTGTGCAGTTCTCTAGTATGGCGACTACATAAAAACTGCAGTTTTTCAGTTGAGTGATGTTCTGAAGCACGTGATTCTCTAAAGAGGTACATTAAGCCAAAAATGATCAAAAATAGTTTGGATTCAGAACAGCCTAGATTAAGATGGCAAAAAATATTCCCCCATATTTCACTACATATGACAAAGAATTAAAATGCACATGCTGTTAAAGGTAGCATGAATAGCCTTGTCTTTGAAATGTTAAGTCTCGCAAAGGCCATATATATGGCAGACAAAATCCTGTATTTCAGCATAACACAACACCCACATATTCAGTGCCCTTTCAATTGCAAGCAGACAGGCTGCTTATTTGTGACCGTGTCCTCGCCTCCTTGTCCCCTCATTTCTCTTTATCTGGCATTATTTTACTCAGACGACCCTATGTTTTGATTTACCAGCTTTTTAAATGCCCAAAGGTGTGTAGACGTCCAGTGTGCTGTCTGAGCAGACGCATGAATCACCCACATATCCTGTAGGAGGTCCTATAGCCTCGTGAATGTAAAGGTTACTCTGTAATGATTATACTGGCAATACGGTTTAATGCTTACATCACAAAGCAATCTGCTCGCAGTTAAGAATGGGAGTTGCATCCTTTCTCTCATTCTGTCTTGAGTGGTGTAAAAGCAGCAATACATAGTTTGGAAGATAGCAATTGGAACGTATCCAGGGTAATTTGGTCCTTACACTCAGTATACAGTCACATGTGCCAAGAAGAGAGAGAGAGAGAGAGAGAGAGGGGGAGAGAGAGAGAGAGAGAGATGAGGGTGATTGAGGGGATGACAATCAAAGAGGTCATGAGTTTGAATTGATGCAGATGGAGGAACACAACACATGATTGTTTATGCTGGAGCTCATCTGCTTAAAACTCAGCATCCTCTCTCCCCCATTTCCAAGAAAAGCATCAACACAGCTCAGATATATAAAGTCCAGACAAATGAGCCATATGGATATGTATGCTAACCTGGGAGATGATGAGGATATATTGTGGG
Source organism: Holocentrus rufus (assembly GCA_900302615.1). Classification (NCBI taxonomy): domain Eukaryota; kingdom Metazoa; phylum Chordata; class Actinopteri; order Holocentriformes; family Holocentridae; genus Holocentrus; species Holocentrus rufus. The sequence continues at coordinate 11,819 of OMLF01010250.1, forward strand.
GCTTTGAATAGGCCCTGTGATGATGTAAATTAAAGAGGAGGCCTTTAAAAGTGGAACGGGGGGCCTTATTGCATATGCATTGAGGTAGATCAAAGCCTTTTCGGGGGTCACACATTTACATAGCGATATTACCAAAGCTATGGGAACCTGGCAACCCTGTCTTTGGACCACTTTTGAATAAAGAGGGCCTTGTGGAAGTCCTTCAGCACGATTAGAACAGGAGTCAAGAAAGTTCCCTTTGCTGTGCTGTCTGAGCTCAGCCGGCAAATCCTTCTCCAGGATGTGGCCGCCAGAATAAGACATGTAGCATCCGTGCATGGTGCATTGATGGTGCTTGTTTCTATTATGGTTTTATATCTATCAATTGAAGTGCTCCCCATTTCCCTTTGTGTTTCAAGGAAGAAGAAGACGAACTCAAAGCCCCGTTCTGCTGTGCAGTTAAAAGGTGAGTCTAGACAAAATTTCCATTACTTGCAAAGACATGGCATCTTAAAAAAGAAGGTTACTTAAATTGAACAGGTGGTCATAAAGAGGCTCATGCGGAAAAAATTATAAAATAATTATGGAACTAAGCTTCACAAGAATATGAGCTGTGTTATTATCTTTCTGTGTTGATACAGCTATCAGTTTTGTGGGTAAGTGTAAATTAAAAAAATGTCCTTGAAGCCAAATCCAGGTTCCTGAAAGCTCAAACAGATGTATGGTACACGCACGCTATATTTTATCCTCTAATAAATTCCTAAAATAAACTGAGCGAACCTGAGTTTCTTAACAAACCATTAACAAGAGCCCCAAAAACTTAGGGGCCATTTATAAATTTCCCCAAACTTAACCCTGGAAGAGATTTACCATTTAAAATCGTACACAGCGAGGTGACGAAACACACTGATCAAACACAGATCAGAATGTACAACCAGTCGCATGCTCAGAATTTCACTGTGCAATTAAGGCCCAGGTAGCTTTAGCTTTGCGCATTTAACCTTGAGTATACTTGGTAGGAATCAAGGCTCACTGACTGGATAAAGGATAAAAGATATGTAAAAAACTATCAACATTTCTTTAATAAACATAGAGCTGAAAAATCAATCTGCAAAGTGATTCTGGCATACATTAAATTAAAGTAGATTCATCAACAGCTAACCACCATTTTCAAATAACGGTGCCTTTTTTTTGTCTGTACTCTTTAAACAGCTTTATGGGGGGAAACGGATGACAGCGACTCAGACATTGAAGCAGCCTTACGTCCTCGACCTTTCAGCACGAACAACGAGGACTTCGATGACTTCTATGACTGACACTGCCTGGGCGATATTGTTTTAATGTGGCACATTATATCACAGCAGCGTTTCAGACAGCTTGGCTCACGGTTATTTACCCCTTGACCATTATTTTAGTAAATGCTGGGTCCACACTGTAAATCATATGCACACTGTATCATAAAAACAAATAATAAAGTTGATAGCTCTCACGCTGGGTAAAGTATGTGAAGAGTTGTCCAACGCTCTGATGTTAACCCTGCTTCAGTCTCTTTATCTGAACAACTCTTCCAGCTCATAATAACAGCTCGAAATAGATTAAACAGATCTTTTAAAGCGATTTGTTTGCACTAGGCTGAAAATCATGCATTTTGAATGCCGCAAGCATCTCCGAGTGCTCTACCTCCAGTATGCTCGAGTGTAGTGATGTGAGTCACCTGTGAAATGACAAAGCACAATGGCCACTCTGGATGCTGCTGCGCGACCTGTGAACCTGCTGAAGAGGCCCATCTCCCAGGACACAAAGTATTGCTGTGTTAACAAACTCAGAATATTTAGAACCTACAATAAATGCCCGGCGTGGATTTTTTAACCGCTTCTTTAAAAGGGATTTTTGTGCTGCAGAAATGCAAGCATGTAGAAGTCCAAAAGACACACAGTATATATAATAATATACAGTGAAAGTGCAAAGGTATCAAGGATAGTAGAGTCAGTCCTGCAGCTATACAGTGAAGCCTTTTCAAATATCTTTTTTTTTCCACCACATTGTACATTCTGTATCTATTAATAACATAACCTACTGTGTGGGAGGCTACATTTGAAAGTTTACATTTATAGTTCATTATGCCTGTAGCATAAATTTCCAAAACTGTGCCATGCTGTTATGTGGTAAAAGCCCCTGGCATTCAGTGTCAGTAGGATTCCATTAGTCAGCTTTAGGTGACTTTACATGCCTGAACCTTTTAAAGTAGGACTCCACACTCATTACCAGTAATGGCTTCAGCCAGCCCTGACCCACCACAGAAAAGGGACTGTGGTGGAATAATTTGGAGTTTGCTAAAAGGCTCCCTAACATAATATCCATGTTAAGGAGCATGTCAACAGATACTTGTGTGCGACAGATAGCTCACGGTGGAAGTGTAGTCACAAGGTACTAATGTGTAACAACACAATAACATTTATAAAAGAACTTTTCTGATTCTGCGCCAGAGATAATGATGATATTCTGCCTGTTCTCTTCTTTATTTTGTTATTGTCAGACCGTCATGGGGGGAGATGTAAGGTTTTATCTTGAAGCCAAGAAGTGGTGTCATCCCCTTAGTGACAGACTCAATTACAATATCAGCTGTGTGACGTTATTTGATCTGTAGATCAACTTCAGGTTGGCATCAGACAAAGCGCCATTCTTAGAGCAGCGCTGTGTGGTTTCGTGAAAGAAATCAATTCAAAAAATGTCTGTTGACTGCACAAATAAAGTCTCTCCAGAAGTAGATTGTGTCCCTTAGCAGAGGCTAGAAAACAAATATTTTGTGGTGACGGTCCCACAAGATTGCCCGTGATTGCAATACGAACATATATCTTTGATTCTTCATGAATTGCTTTATAGAAATTCATAAAGCATTAAATATAGCTCTTTCTTCAAGCAGCTAAGCAGTTATATTTCAGCTTGAAAGAACGTGGAGGTTTTCAGGTACAGGGCCGAAAAGGGAATACTTCTAGGTTTCAGCTTTGAAACATGCAATGCCCATGACTTGAGGTCCTTCAGTCTGTATCAGCCAGCATTCACTTCACTCTCGCTTGTTCAGAAACACGCAAGAGGAGTTTCTCTCACTGTCCAAACTGTAATCTCACACTGATGAACAGCTCTATGGAGAATTATTCACAAAGGATAAGGACGGTGCAGATGCAAGGAATGTTTTCTTGGGATCACGACACATTTTCTTATTCAGCAGTGATAGCATTATATATATGTAACTGATTTGATTGTAAAAGGTCACAATCAGTTTGCATAGTCTCCTTTTTATTGTCAGAGGGACAGTTCTGTATTGTGCTGAGAAATGAGATGTTTTCCTGGTTTCCTGTTTTGGGAAAAGCAGTTCAGGTTCATAAATTGTGTTTGAGCTTTACAGAACGTGAATTATTAAAGTGAATATTCCCTTTTAACACATTTCATATTTCCTGTACTACACTCAAACAGTATTCACACAGTTCATATGATCTTTATTGACACCGAGACATTCGCGCTTCAAGCTCAATCAAATCACTTAACTCGGAGCCGCCGCGTCAACAATACATGCGGACGCTCTTAAGAGTGCTGAGGTTTATTTACAGGTGATAAGCAGACATAAGAGTGTAAATACAGTCCATAAAGTTAGCATTTTATTCATTTGCAAGAAACACATGCAAGTAATCCATTCAAGGTAAAGCTGACTCCTGTCTTTAAGCTGCTTGGCCAACCTGTACATGTTTAACAGGGAAACACAACTATAGAAAAGTAAACATAGCTAATGTGCTTTGAGCTGCTCCATTGATAGACATAAAGTTATGCCTCTGTAATATGTTCAATATTCACAGATCTAGGCTCAGTGGTCCATTATTACAGCAATAACATGTCAGGTATATTTTAATATTTGATTTTTTCCACTGACACACTGCAAAGGCAAAGCGTGGAGGGAAGATTGATTGTATATTCTTCTTTGGGATGAGGATAAAAGGAGCTGAGATGTTACCACAGGGAAGCCCAAAAAGATCATCTGCATTACAAGGAGCAATAACTGCAAAATGTTTCACTTGTAGCCTCTCCCTTGTTATGGTGCAAAGTGGCGATGTTTAGTCAGATTGACTGGATAATGGCGGCAAGATTGGCTTGAAGAAGAAACCGTTTCTTTATCACTAGCTGAAAAAACACCGGATCGATGCATTTGAGTGATGCGTTTGGCTCGCTGATTGTTCATTGTTGAAGTGGTAGGCCTATGTGTGGCCATATAATGTTTATGTACTGAAGAAGAACACTTCAATTTAGCCTTGAACTGCCGTTAAACAGTGCTTACCAATACAGTATAGGCGTAACAATAACATGTCCACATCCATCATGTCTATTTGAAATGTGTGAATAGATCTCATGTTCTGACTCGACGCTGTGTGTCGACTGTTATTAGTTCATTCTTATGTGCTATAGTGTGCCACATATAGGTCAGGGTCTGCCATTCTGCAACTTTTAAGCACACGGTAGAGGCATCTTAAGAATTACATCTGATGCACAGCTAGAGATGATATCATAATACACAGTAAGACCATGAACATCCCACGGCCTCAAAGGTGCGAGACAGAGAGGAAACAGCGGTGGAAAAAGCAGTTGGTGCCAGTTGGTGCCGAGTGTACTGAAGACTTTATCATATGAACTGCTAAAAGCAAAAACGCACCTTCAGGCTAGTTTATTGTGCATTGCAGGAGTCATTTTGGGATGAAGTGTTGTGATTCATTTATTGTTTCACACGCTTTCTCTCACTCGGCTTTGTCTGCATCTATACTGATGTTAGGGGTTTCTTGGTTTCCCAGGATGCCTTTTGAACTCAGTGACACAAAAAAGGTAAGTGACATAGTAGATTTAACAAAGCAAGTAATGGTTACACATTTATTTATTTATTTATTGACGTGTTTTAAATATGTATGCAACTTTATTATGACTCCACACCGGTCAGGATCACGCTCAAAGCCCTGTTTCCTCAAAAGCAGTAATATTTTTCTGTACACCTTCTTCTTTCTTTTCCAGCCCTCCATCTTTCATTGAATCTCATCCTCTGTCCAAATGATAAATGAGAGCTTGGACCTCATTGTTGCTCCATGGCGCCGTGTTTTTCTCCATTTGGTCCCCTCAAATGCTCGACATCAGAAGTGTGTAACCTATCAGTGATGAACAGTGCTGTAGTCCTGTCCCAGGGTCCTGTTGGTTTCTTGAGTCCCGCATGTCAGGAACCACAAAACTGGAACTTCAAATGGAAAACCCAAAGTTCCTGTTTTTTAGTGCCACACAAGTATCAAAAGGTTTGGTGCCGTTGCAGTGGAAATGGGCCCTATGATCACTGTGTCCCTTATTGAAAACACAACTTGTCTGGTTGCTGCATTGCATTCTGGGATATCGAGGCCACTGCCAATGGAGAAATTAGTATCTCTGCTTCTTGTAGCATGGATTTCTCACCGTTTTCAATTGTTGAACGTCGGTACAAAAAGGGAGCTCTTGAAAAAAAAACCTTGCTCTTTCATTTTGTTGAGCTGATCCCAAATTTTGACGCTTATTGGTGTCTTAGAGTCAGCTGAAAATATTGTGATGTGACATCACCTTGTCTACGTTTGGCCAGTTATCCATGGAAACAAAGACAATACAACATAATGGGCCCAGTTGCTTTATTCATTACAGCTTCCAGTCTTCACGTCTTCACCAGAACGTTAATGCTTGGAACAGTATGCAACATCAAAGATTTTTGATTATCATTTTGTTATTTTTGGGGAGACTAGAGCCTTTCTTGCCCTGAATGTGTTCATGTGCATAATTATACACAGTCACACAAACAGCAGGCAAAGAACAGTGTACATTGGTAAGTTTTAATATAAGAAAATCTAACAGCCTCTGTGTGTATGGGTGCACCTGGTAATTTGTAATACGTAACCTTGAACATCAATTTGTATCTGTTATACAATTAATAGAGTCCAGCTACAGTTTGGCTTCATGGATTACAGACTGCCCAAGGTTACAGAATACAGAAAATAACACAAATGTGCTATTGTGTTTGGTTAATAAAGTAAGCTTGCAACGATGCTACTCTTCATGTGTATATAGAACTATGCCAGGTTTCCTTGGAAACCTTTTTAAAGTGGTGTGCTAGCTGAGTTTAAGTACATGCATATCTGATCCATAACAATTCAGCCATTTTTTTGTTTTGCCGTAGGCTGCCAGGAGTGTCTGTGGAGGGTGTGCGTGTGTGCGTGTGTGTGCACGCGCGTGTGTGTGTGTGTGTGTGTGTGTGTGTAAGTGTAAGAGAG
>OMLF01010252.1:7369-22094 GCA_900302615.1 Holocentrus rufus
TTGCGTTTGTTTTTTTTTTTTTTTTTTTTTTTTTTTGCCTTGGCGTGAGATGATGGCAGCCCTTCGGTCAGTCCTGGTGGTTGCTGTGAAATGCCGTCACGCCACCCTTCTCCACTTGATTTTGATGATATAACCATGTTTGAATAGACTTTGGGGGTTAATAAACAAAACCCATATTTTTGAATATTACCTTTTGTGCCTGACTGCACGGTCCCTCACAGTATCCAAGATGCAAAACCACCTCAACAAAGAATGCCCTAGTCCAGTTAGTAAAGGCAGAGTCAAAAAGACTGGAAAACTGTGGCCTTCTTAGTTTCACTATTGAAGACAGGAATTTTCTGTTCACAGAAGAATCAAAGTTTGAACTTTGTGAGTCAACCTTGGTGGTAGGAATATTCAGGTGTGGGGACGTTTCACTTATTCTGGAGATGGTGATTTGCACAGGTATCTACACATTGACCCGAGAGTGTCACACTATTCTGGAGAGGTATGCCATCTCTTCTGGCTTCAGGTTTTGTGGAAGAGGATTCATTTTCCAGCAGGACAACGACCGTATAGATGCACAGAAGCTATGCCAGGCCTGTTTGAAGTCTGAGGAATGCTGACTTGCATTGCTTTCCCTCCATAGTCACTGACATAACCCAAATGAACAATCTTGGAAACATTTGAAAATTTGGAAACATTTGAAAATGCTTCCAACGACATCAGAAGACACTCTCTGGGAAGTTCTATAAGACTGCTGGCATAATGTGGATTCTCTGATTCTGCAGAAGCTTGTAGAATCGATGCCAGACGGCGTGCAGGCTATGATTAAGGCCAACAGTGGACATGAAAAATAGAGACATTTTGACTTAAAGTAAATATGAACAAACTTTTTTGACTTATCTTAGTGAAAAATATATATCTGTGCTTGAGAGATACTCTACTAAAAATTGTTATTGATATTTTTTGATAAAAGATTAAACAAAAGAGTGGTAGTGGACTCAGACTTACTTCTTTAACTTTGTTCAAATCAGATGACGATTACTAAATTGTAGTTTTTTGTTGATTTTATCATGTTTTCACTGACCAGTTGACAAAGTATGCTTTCCATGCAAAGCTGTTGTTCATGCAAGTTAGGAATAATGGAATCAGAAATAGCAGATAAGACTTAGAAAACTAATGTTTAGGTGGTCCTATCAGTAACAGATTATGCATGAGCTTTTACTGCAGTTTTGCATTGTAGGAGTTTTGGGCTAAAACTACAACCAGTAGTCTTGATGCATATGACAGATAGTCTGCTGGTTGTCTCAGACAGCTAGGCAGACCAGGTAGCACTGTCTTGATACAGCTCAGAATTTTGTTGAGATTTTCATATCTACCCGAATGGACTTAGTGTCGGATGTAAAACTGAACCACACAGAAAAATATTAGGTTAAAACATCTCAGAAGAAGATGAAAGAATGAAGAGATAAGGCAATGATTTAGGGAGAACAAGTCATCTCAGGAAAAAGATTCTCAAAGGTAAACTATGTAAAATTGATGAGGGTCCATTGAAGTGAGGACCCTTAAGATTAATCTGACAAAAATCTTGTAATAAGCATGTGATCTATCAGTGAGTTGGGCTGACAGTAAGAACCATATAGACTCAACCACCATATCCCATGGTTATAGTTGGGTCAGTTGAACAGTCCTGTCTTCAGTTGATCCTGTGCAGTTTAAAGTTTTCCTCATGCTGCAGGTTCACACAAGATTGAAAAATGCCATGAATGACTGGTTTCTTGTCTTTCTACCTGGTCATTTAGAAAAGTTTCAAAATGTTCAGGGAGAAGAGGATAGGAACGAGGCCTGCTTGTGTTGCAAAGAGGCCTCTAGTGATGTTTGACAGATATCTATAGCTACTGTGCTATGACAAGCAAGGACAATGGGAAGTATCCTCACATCAAAAGTCTGCATTTGAAAAGCGCAAGCTGTTATCCTTAAATTGAGAAGACTGAATGTGCATAATGCAGCGTATTGTCAGCGAGGCATATTCATTTGGCGACACAGCACAGCAACAATAGATGAACAACTTGGATTCAGACATTAGCACATTGGCAAACAATGGGGTTGTTGAGAAAAGGTAATGGAGCTAGGCAAATTGCATAAAAGAGTGAGATAAAGTGGCGATGCAGTTAAAATGCAAAAGGATCAGAGCCACCAGTGACAGAGAAGGCGTCTGGCTGTATGGGAAGAGAGGAAAAAAGAATTCAAATGGTATTGGAACACTCAGATATGAAAAAAAAACTGTTATGATGTAATGACAGTCAAATTAAATAATTTGTTTCCTAGTGCACAAGATAAAAAATGAAACTGTAAATTCTCAAGGGTCAGTGGTGGCTACTCTGTTGACATTTTCATATAAATAAATGTCTGTTTTGCTGCTGTTTATTACACATTAGTGATTCAACCTATATCAACCTAGGTCATAAAAGCATTTACTTACTCTATTTTAAAAGCTTGGTGTAATGAGTTGGTCTTTCCTGCTGTTGTGCCAACATTTGTTTTTCCTAAAAAATGTGCTGTCCGTGTCAGTGACTTTGCTTCTTTTTTACCTTGATTTGTTTATATAGGGTTCCTATGGGTCATGGAATTTCTGGAAAGTCATGAAATCCTGAAAATTCCATTCATATAAGTAATTGAAATTTCAGTTTCAGGAAAAGTCAGGGAATTTTACATTTGACAGATTGAGAACCCTGTTTATAGCATGGAAGAAAATAAAAGCATACAATGATAGCTTTCTTATCATAGTCAAAAACTTGAACATTTTAAAAACATTTCCCAGGACTTCTAAAAATAAAAATCGCCTTCTGAAAGTTTGTGTTTGTAATTTTATGACAAACAACAAGCATCTATTGATTCTACAAGGAATCCCTTTTCCCTCACAATAAATCCCTCAAGTGACAGAACATTTACCACAACACCAGGACAAGTCTCTTGCCACATAAGAGGTGATGAGCAACAATAGCCACCACGGCTGAACAGACATACAGAAGAGTGCCAAGGACATGATAGTGCCGCCCACGCTGTTTGATTGCCAAGTGATCACTGGGACATGCAATAAAAAAAAAAAAAAATCTTCATGACCACATTGCAGCAAACATGGATACAAAAAAGAAAAAAAATGCCACCTTAAGTGACCACTAAGCAATTCTTAGACAATAAAACAGTTCACATATAAAACACCAATAGCATATTTATTTAAATGTTAAATAATTATAATAATCTTGCATGAGAGCAAAATTCGTGTGTCATAGGTTTCGAATGTGGTCCCTTGCTTGGATGCCCCCATGTGCACCACAATGTTGCCGTGAATGTTGCATGGTGTGCTGGGATGTCAGCAGAAGAGGATCCTCTCGCCGTGTGAATATGGTTGATTATGATTATGATCATGACATATTGTGTAGGCTATATAAAATAGTACTTTTCCAAATCTATTGATAGGATCAGTCATGGGGGAGTGTAATGTTAATGCTTCCCCCTGCTGCTTAATTAATATTTTAGGTGAGTGAAATAATTGTAAATAATTGGTCCTGATGAAAGGTATAGTTAGCAAAGCATAAATCAAAGCAACAATTAGCATTAACTGACTGTGTTGAGGAAGGAGCAGCTTGTGAAGTATCCAGAAGTATGCCTAATAAAGTGGCTACTGTGAAATTTTTAAATTGTGTACAGTGCCTCATTTCTCATTCCTCATTTCACAAAATAGGATATCAAAGGAAGGTTCTAAGTTCTTTAGCAAGCTGTTCTTCATTCATTACAGAAATACAGGCACAATACAGACCTGCACTCCAGTGACTCACTTCTTAGAATCTTGAGGGAAAACAAGATAGATAGCTGTTTAGCAAACAACCCAAGACTGTATCATTCCATCATCATGTTATTCCCATAATTCCCTCAAATATTTAAAAAGAAGTGTTTCAGAGGTAGTTTTCAATTTTAAAATTTAAGCGTAAACGCACTTAAATCTGGGTTTAGCACTTCGTACAAATTGATGGCAAGTACAGTTTACGCAATATGGTGTGTATCAGCCAGTTTATGTATAGTTGGGTGTATGGGTAGTGTGGTGGCATAAATATGTAGTCAGTAACTGAGTTATTTATCCAAAATGTTTAGGAAGTGTTGGATGCAGTGGAATCACTTAATGCTCCTCAAGTAATCTAAACCTCACTCACAGCCACTTGAAAATGGCTTTTTATATATAAAAAAAACAAAACACACAAGCAAAAATAAATAAATAGATAAATAAATAAAAACATACTGGATTTTTGCTCAACAATAATGGGGTGCGTTCTATAAGGCTAGGCTATTAAGTCCATCCACCATGCTATTTGGACCACTTTCTAGAGGCCTCATGCTGAAGCATTCACTCATGCATGTCTGCCCTAACACATCATTGCAGATTAAAGCATGGCTGGGTTATGTAAAGCTGAAGGGGCTAATAGAATGACCACATCCAATACAAAATGTATTACTGTGCATTTGCTCCTGACAGGGATTGATGGGATACATTACCCCTTATAAAACTGGGGGTTTCTGCAGCACAGGCATACTCCTCCTAACAGCTATGGTGATGGAGACTTTCCTTTGCTACTTGAGCTCCAAGGATGGCTAGATTTTAGGAATGGGTGACCTTGAGTAAATTTGGCACTGTGCCTCCGTTGTTGTTTCCACTGTCAACACAAAGTGAAATCTTTTGTTATCATTTGTGGAAACCCAGCCTTATCTTGGGAAGGAAGCAGATGCCTATTTACCAGTGTTGGGTACTGTGAACCCTTGAGTCACATTCTATTTTGAAGCCTGAAACTGAAAGTAAAACATAAAAGGATACCTCCTCATATATGTTGACTACTCAGGACACTCAGCAATAGGCAAACAAGCAAAATGTTAAAATACGTAATGTTTGTTCAAATACTATAGTTTGAAGATATTGTTAGGTGATGATATAGGGTTTGGTAGATGATAGCTACTTAAGCAGTATGTGATTCGGTCATAGGAAGATAATTACAGCCGTGCTGATGTACAGTATGACAGCACAACCTCGAGTGTGATATTACTTTTATACAACAGTTCTACCAACAACATCATTTCTCAAATAATGGTAACATTGGACATCAGATTATGATTTGCTTAAACATTTGAATCAAGTGTTGAATCATCATGCAACTAAATGAAAAATGAAAATTTTCCCACCTCATATGTTGAAGTGAGAATAATAAACAACTCAAAATTTACAAATGAACATTTCTGACATTTCAAAAAAAAAAATAAAAAATCAGTGACCAATATAGCCACCCTTCTTTTCAGTAACAGTCATAAGCTTTTCATTCATGGAGTCTGTCAGTTTCTTGATCTGTTGACGATCAACTTTTTGTGCAGCAGCAACCACAGCCTCCCAGATGCTGTTTGGAGAAGTGTACTGTTTTCCTTCACCATAAATTTCCCGTTTAAGAAGGGCCCACAAGTTCTCAACAGGGTTTAGGTCAGGTGAGGAAGGGGGCCATGTCATTATTCTTTCATCTTTAAGGCCTTTACTAACTAGCCACGTAGTTGAGTACTTCGATGCATGCGATGGAGCATTGTCCTGCATAAAAATCATGGTCTTCACGAAAGATGCAGACTTTTTCTTGTACCACTGCTTAAAGAATGTGTCCTCTAAAAACTGGCAGTAGGTTTGGGAGTTGATTTTGAGTCCATCTTCAACCTGAAAAGGTCCAACTAGCTCATCTTTAATAATACCAACCCATACCAGTACCCCACCTCCACCTTGCTGGCATCTGAGTCGAAGTGGAGCTCTGTGCCCATTACTGATCCGGCCACGGGCCCATCCATCTGGTCCGTCAAGAATCACTCTCATCTCATCAGTCCATAAAACCTTTGAAAAATCTGTCTTCAGATATTTCTTGGCCCAGTCTTGACATTTCAACTTACGTGTCTTGTTCATTGGTGGTCGGGTTTCAGCCTTCCTTACCTTGGCCATGTCTCTGAGCACTGAACACCTCGTACTTCTGGGCACTCCAGGTAGGTTGCAGTTCTGGAATATGACAGCACTGGAGGATAGTGGGTTCCTGGTGGCTTCACGTTTGATTCTTCTCAAATCTTTGGCAGTTAATTTGCGTCTTTTTTCTCAACACGTTTTTTGCGACCATGTTGACTATTTGCAACAAAACGTTTGATGGTTCTGTGATCACGCCCCAATATCTTAGCAACTTCAAGAGTGCTGCATCCCTTTGAAAGACTTTGTACAATTTTTGACTTTTCAGAGTCAGTTAAATCTTTTTTGGCCCATTTTGCCTGAGGAAAAGAAGCTGCCTAATAATTATGCACACCTTGATATGGGGTGTTGATGTCCTTGGGCCACACCCTCCCTCATTACACAAATACACATCACTTGATATGCTTAAATCCAACAAACATTCAAGTTTATACAGCTTGGAGTTGGAAAATATGCATAAAAATGATGATATGGTCAAAATACTCACTTGCCTAATAATTGTGCACACAGTGTAAATTGTTCTTACGACTTGGTTAAAACTGCTCAAAAATGTGAGCCAACAATACAGATCGTGCAAGCTTTAGCTTTATAAACAGGTATTGGGACATTCTGACTACAGTTGAAATTCCTGTTTTAGACCAATGAAGGTACCAAGGCTATTCTGTCTCTTAAACTCCTGAATTCCACTTTATTCTTGGACAATGTACAAATAAGTCCCTATAGGAGCGGGACTCTTTCATTTGATATGTAGAATCATGAAAAAGGGATTCATCTTACCAGGATTTAGCTGAGAACTGAAGACCAGTTAATTACTATTGGAAACGGGTCCCGGTGGATCCTCCTCCTCAACATCTTGGGACTCTACCCCTTGAAAAGTTACCCTAGCATATTCAAGTCCTGGCAGCACAGAAATACCTCTTTGGCATTTCCCACAGCTCGGTCATCAATGGCTTTTGCTATCCAGCAGTTCCATTCCCAGGCAGCAGTGTTGTCCTTCATATGTCATTGAAACACCTCCTGTACAGTGGGTCAAACTGATTGGTGTATTACCAGTGTTCACCAGAGTGGTCTTTCTCTACTTGCATCCTAAGTATTATGTACTAAGAATTGATTTGAAAAAGCAGAAGTTTAGGTAGTCAGTAGTCAGGCAGTATGTTTAGATTTAAAATAATAAAGGGCAAATAGTATTATCTTTTGTATTACATGGCTTCCATAAGGTGTCTCATTTTAGCTAATTGTGTGATAACAGCATGTAAATATCACAGCAATTTTGTAAGGGAGAGAGGCTAATCTAGAAAATGAGGGTAACTTTCACATGCAGTGGAAGAATATTTTAAACTACATAAATGGGCCTTTAGCTGACAGGATACAAGATAAATTCATCAGCTCTTGTCAGCTCATATTTACTAAACTGCTGCAGATTTATTTTTTTTATCAGTGAACTTAACTTCCCTAGTTGTGTCTGAATGTCTGAATGTAGCACGTCCTATTAAGATAACAGGTGAACTGACATGCAAATTAGTTCTCATGTTGTGAATCCCAATTGGATTCTGCTTTAAAAACTTCAACATTAAGATGACATTTAGAGGGCAATAATGTAATAACTACCATTAATGTAATTATAGATAATGAAATAAAACTAAATGTAATAAAGCCAGCAATGTTCGAAATTCCAGTAATATAATCAAATCTTGAACTAATAAAATAGTATCCCTAATATTTTTACTAATAATGTAATAAATTTCAATAAATAACTGAAATCTATTCAGATATCTCTCAAATTGTTGCATGTGTGTGAAATAAGTGTTGTTTCCAATAATCTTCCCAATAATCATTTGGGCTAAAGCTTTTCATTTTTAAAACAATTAAGTGACCAGAAATTCCTTGTACCATTCTGAACTGGAGTCGTGGTTAGGCTTGTATTCAGTCAGACACTTGTACAAATGTCCTTGTTGACCAAAGGTCTTATTGTTTACCAGCCATGATTGCTTTGATGCATGATTCTAGGAGAGGGTTAAATGCCTTGAAGTTGATAGGGAAGGACCAACAGTTTTTAGGACATAGAATGTGTGGACTTGGTTGACTGCTACTGAGATTTTTTTTCTGATTGAACATATTTTCCTCACTCTTCTTAAGTATTCTGATGCAGAGTCCTTACATCTGTTCTATTAATCTGATATTAGCAGTGATAGTGAATAAGGCTAACATCACCTCAAAGCCTATGGAATGTTGAGCAAGTTTTTGCTGATGTAAAGCTCATTTGGATGGATAAGTTATGACATACTGGATGTATCCATGAAAGAAGCCAGCATTCCCTTGAACTGCCTATGGGACAGTGTCATATGCAGGAAAATAATTCATTTCTCACAAAACTGACTGGATGTTATTTGTTGTTTTTCTCCCTAGGACACTTTGTTGTTGTAGTTGTAGCATTTTATGTGGTTTTCATTAGAATCCACTATCTGTGGACCCTCCATGACCTTTTCTTTGTATATCTGCAGGCTTTGTTCTTATTTTGAACCGAGCTAAAAGGTAAGCTGCTTAGGAAAAATGAAGGTACCTCATTGTCTAGAAGTCATTATGTATTTGTCCACAAATCTGTTCATTACAAGAGATATGGAAGCATTTATTATCTGTATATTTTACACATAAACTGTACTTTCAACCCTGGATTGTGGGTGGTGAATTTCTTTTTTTTTTTCCAGTATGCATCAAGTTAGTTTCATTGCTGACTCAGAAAGAATCAACCATTGTTGTAATTTAACTGAGACACTGAAGACGTTATAAGACTAGTGACTGTCATGTTAATCATCCACACTTTGCTTGTTTTCAAATGAATTCAGTTGGATTCAAAATGACTCAATAATGTGTAATGATATCAAAGCATCAGGGTTCATTTTGATGATGTAGATAGTGGAAACTAAAGGATACAATTACAAAAAAAAGGGTCTGCAAATTGTTAGATGCAGTACATATATTGAGACATAGAAATCCCCACCCCCCACTCGCCCCCACCACACAAGTAAACTGTCTGTGAGAAACACTGATAGTCTTTCCACCCTTGGCACCATCTTAAGTGTGGGCTGACATCACCTGTGCTATGGTACTGTAACACTGGTGAATGATTTTTATGTTTGATTTGCTAAAGTTAGAAGACTAGAAAATACAAGGCCTTGTCCTATCTCTGCAATAAGATAAGAGTCAACATGACATGAGGAATTCCACATTGCTACACCTCTTCATGCCCTGCTCTCGAGGCACATCAAACCCATTTGAACCATGAATGACCCCATACGTCTCTCAGGTTATAGTTTACCTCAGCTTCTTTCCGAAGCGGTGACTTGGTGGAAGATTAGGTGGAAAAATAATCTGCTGCAATCTTCTTACACCTTATTTTTCACCAAGTGGAGCAGAATGTTTGCTTTAGTCCAACCCTCAAACAGTTACCAGGATTTTCTTTTATATCAAATCAGTTCAACATTCTCAAGAAATTAAAAAAAAATAATAAACTTGACAAGCCTTGAGACAATAGTAAAATAATTGGGAAATCATTGTGAGAACCGACCTTGCATTTGGATCAATGGCTTCAAGCCTTAACAACATTACCTTTACTGACATATTGTCTCCAAAGTTTAACTGAGGTTAAGTAATACTCTTGATTGAGCTCTTTACAAGCTTTATTAATCCCATGCCACCTAGTAAGGCTGTTAGCTTTTATGAGCTGTTATGAAATTAAAATGTCTCGATGCTTTTCAGCTGGAGTTCATCACACTTGCTAAACTATGATCTCAACGACATGTAAAGCAGGCGAGACAGTCGAGCGCTAAATCATGTTAGTTGCTAATGAATTTCCAGGTGCAAGAAAAGCCAGCTATCGAGGTACACTGCCTCTTAGATACTATGAAACAAGGCCCTATAGGAAGACAACTTCAACCACACATCATAAGCAGCTGTGTACCTTCCTCTTCATTCCGCTGCATATCAAAACTACTTTGAGTTCATCAAAAGCTCCAACTTTTTCCCTTGAAAAATAAGTGATGCCTCTGGTGGTTTACAGACAAAAGCATTGCCACGGCATCTGGATTACACCATTTCACAGCAGGTCTCCCTCTTTTTTGAGGGAGAAAGAAGGAGAGAGAGAGCAGGAGTAGAAATACAAAGAACACTGGCTGTATTCGAAAGAATCCTGCTGATGCCTTCGTTTCTGGATTGCTTGGCAGCTTCCACAGTTTGCAGTGTGAGACTAGTGGGAGTAACAAGGAGAGTGGACTCCCTCATGATCAATTATTCCACTTGTCAGACTCACAACACCACCAACTTCTTGCCAGTGACCTTTCACCCAAAAAGACCAACTCTCATCCTCACTTTTGCAGTGCCAGCAGTATTCTCTCTAAGCTGCTTCTGCACAAACTTGGATCAACAAATGTTGGCCATAAAGGACGATGTAAACTATGATTAATTGACCATTAGGTGTGCACTAGCAATGCATTTTTTAAAGTAATTTTCATTTCCATGGTAATTACAAAAAGACTGGTTTGCATCCAGGTTATGTCTGGATATCATTTAGCTGGATTACATTTATACCAGATTTTAAAACCCATTCAAACCATGTTTCTCTTAACCCTCTCCTAATATGAATAAAGTGATAGTCGGCTCCTAGTCTTGCGTGTTCTCCATCCACAAATAGATTCTCCAAATCCATTTTTGACAACGATGTTGCTGTCAGACTGCCTGCTGCCTGATTGATTTATGTGTGCTTCCACGCCTGTTCTTTTCCATGTATTTGTGTTTATGTAGTTAAATGTGGATTGGAGATGCACTACACTTGCACTGTCTTAATATGGCCAACTGTGTCTCTGTAAAGGGAGACTTACATGTTCTCTTAAAAATGAAGATGCTATTTTGATATTTAGGTAAAAGAGGTGAAAACTAAATCGATCTTTAGTGTTGTGTGCTGATTGCTTGAATAATGCTTTAGGAGTGGTTTGCAGTATCTGTTTTGTTTTTGGCCAAAATGTAAACGCTAATCTTTGCAATTACAAGGTCTTTAACTGGTCTCTGGGGTACATGAAAGCAGCACATGGACTGAAGACATACTTGGTGTTGGCTGAATTGGGTACATCTGTTTACTCAAATAGCTCACTACTCCAGACAGTGAGTCATATGTAAATAAAGCATAAGTAACACATGCAGACCGATTCAAGAGGTTCAGTTGGCATTAGACTAAGGGCTCTTTTTCATGATGGCAGATGGCAGGGGTTTGCACTGGTCACATTTTTGTTCGGCACACAGGTTGTTTTTTTTTAGTTTTTTTTTTTTTCTCTCTCGCCTGCACTCATTTGAAATCTTGGTGACTTGCCGTGGACTAGACTGTGCTTGAGCGGGAGGAGAGGTGCAGTAGGGTGTGTCAGTATTTATCAAGCAGCAGAGTGAAATTTCAGTGTTGAGAATTACAGGGATTTTCGTTTGTGTCGTTCACCTGCTCAAACCCTGTCAAAGACACAGAACGCCCGTTTTATGCCTTTTCCATGGCTCGATTCGATCAATTTTTGATCAAGCAGCAAAAATGAACAAACAGTATCCAACATAGGACTGTCGGTATATGCCATGGCGCAAGCAGTGGGCATTAGGTAGGCGTAGCCTCTATAGTTGTCAGGGACTGGCTGGTGGATGGTCCCGTCTTGTAACCAAACTCTTCCTGCAGTTCACCACCAACCACCAATTGGCTCTGTGCCTAATATTATTACATCCCTTCTTACTTTGGGCAACAGTTTTCTTTGGACCTGAGCAACACATTAACCAAACGAGTTATCTCCTCCCAAACTAATTTCACATCATATGCCCTCAGTGGCTTATTTACCGTGATGTATATTCGTTTGTGGCAATTCTGAATCTCCTGTACAAGGACATCGGTCTTCTTTGGCAGAAGCTTTGGTGGTCAAAGGGCTCCACGCTGTTCTCCCACAAAATTTTCAGATCACCAAGCTACAGTGCTTGGTGGTGATGACACCAGTCCCTACCACTTCTACTAACTACTACTTCTACTACTTCTACTAATAGTATATTGCTAGCCATGAAATTACCAGTATTATCAATCAGTCACTAAACATCTGCATTTGCAGAATGACTGTGTGACAATTATTCACAAAATGGAGGTCTAAATGTTAGAATGAGCATCATGTAGGATTTGAGTGACTTTGAACATGGTATGATTTCTGGGGCCCAGGCCACCAGTTGCAAAGTGTTTACTAAGAACCAACAAAAAGCATCCAGTGAGCCAGAATGCCTTGTTGATGAGACAGGTGAGACAAGTAATGGCAAAAGTTGTTCTCGCTAAAAACTTAACTAACTTGGCACTTTTTTTCAATTTAAAGGAATAGTCCAGCATTTTGGGCAAAATACCCTTTTCTGACTTACTGAGATTGAGACAAGATGTTTGATAGTTCAATACCATTTTCACCTCTGTACATCTATTAGTTTGATTCCTAAGGTTAGCATTTCACTATGGAGTCAGCACGAACCAAGATGCCTCTGGAGCATTTCCATCACCTTAATGAATTCAGGCTGTTCTACAGGAAAAGGGGCAATAGTTGGATGTAACTAATAAAGTAGATACTGAGTATTTCACTACTGACACTGCAAAGCACAGGAGTAAAAGAGATTCATAGGTTTGCTTTGGACTCAACATTTTTTAGATGGCTTTGGAAAAAGAGAATTCTCTTACCGTATATTCACTCTGAATGTGATGTAATAGCAAAATATTTCTGTGCATTGTAGTAATACAGTTACCTAATCTTGTAGACTACAGAAAAGTCTCAATATTGTTTTAAGATGGCAGTGTAAAACAATCATAATAATAACTGATAATAATTTAGTTACAGTTAACACTACTTTCTTAATAGATTTTGCAGATAACACCATGTGTACATACAGCAGGTGCTGGAAGCTGAGGAAGTTACATTTCTTTAGGAGGGCTGAATTATTGCATGTTTGAAACTAAAAGCTGTGGTGGCAATAAGCAATGAGCAGTTCATGATAGATAAGATCGCGGTACAAACCAAACATGTTACAGCCCCCCATGAATTATTTAGCTTGGACATTTTCTGGGCAGGTGGAGAACTTTATCAAATATGGTTTCCTTTTGGACAAAACCTAAGCTGAAGGGTTTTTTTTGTTTTTGTTTTTGTTTCTGTAACAAAATATCGAGAGGTGTCAGGAGGCTGTACTTGGGGAGGTTCCAACATCCGAGCCTGTTATGTTAAACAAGACCCCAGAGTTATGTCGTCCTTGCATCCTTAACTGCTCCAAATATTTCAACATTAGGCTTTTCAGAATGAGAGGCTCATAATTTATTGGCCTTACGTTTGCATTCAGCTTTTCTCCAGCAGGCGAGCAGTGTGCTCAGTCAAGTGTGATGAAGTTATTGGTTTGGACTTTTTATAATTTTTAGTTTTTTGTCCCTGTCTTCAAAGCACCAGCTAAGGCATAGCTTAATCATACCTCAGTCTTTAATCATAATCATCCTCGTTAACTAAAACTAGGCCTGAAACAAATTATTTCAGGCTGCCCAATTATTGCCATTCAGTACAATTGTGCCAGACAAACTGAACGTGGCAGGGCTCAACAAAGATGGATGACTTAATTTATCAGGCCTCATGTATACCTACAGCTGTATGGCCAAGAGCCCACCGGCCTACATAGTGTCTTCAAGAATATTTAACTCTAAACAAAGCGGCTGTGGCAATAGGCTACTGTAAGCAGCTGTGACTACAATAAGCAGCCATTGTCAGTGACTTGGCATTGTTTTTAAATGGAAATACCTTTGGCCTATAGGCTAGCATTAATGACCTTTTGTTCCAGTGGCAGCTGTGTGTACAATAAAATCCTAATACCTCAGTTATTGTGGCACCGTTTTCACTTGTTGGAGCGATATTAATGTTCTTATTTTTACCTCATGTTTTTTTATGTCCACTCAATGTGATGTTGCATCATTTCCAATCAGAGAGTGTGGTTAATTCCAGCATAGAGGGGATACCTGTCTTAAAGTTTGCTTAAATGCCTGACTGTGCTGTACTTTGGAAGGATGCAGACTGACAAAGATGAAATCAGTTGAAATGACTCCACCAAACTAGCCTGGTACTGCCATGAAGGAGTTTGAGAAAAAAAAAAACTCTATCAGACCATGAAACATTTTTATTATGGGTAACACAATTATTTTCTTGTTCTCTCTGACTAAATTACAAGTGAATATCACCAAATCCATCTTAACCATTATATAGTCATAGCCCCTAGTCAGACTCTGTACAGAAAGAAAACCCCCAACAAGGCATAAATCATGAAGTTAGCAGAAGTATGGCAAGAGGAATAAATCAAAGGCTGCTTTGGTCCCTGCCCTCAAGTTTGGCACGACAACAAGACCTACTCATCACACAGCACTGTGACTTATAGCCCACAGGCATGGTCGTGACATTTCTCAGTTTTAAGATGCTGAGAGAAAAATGCTAATGAAGTGGCTGGATGGAAAATGTCAGTTTTTTGTGTGGAAATGTTGCTCCACGTTTTTTTTTTTTTTGGCAGTCTGTGCTTATGTGTGCCTTCATGTCATGTTTGAGAGGCAGAAAAGTGACTACAGGCTGACTTTTGACTCTTTTCCCAGGAGCCATAGCAGAAACGCAGAGCCACAACAATGGTTGGCTCTTTTTTTTTTTTCTT